>OVAO01000410.1:0-21598 GCA_900406285.1 Biscutella auriculata | reverse complement strand
CGGACAAATTCACAACATATCAATGTATTTTGACAGCTCCTCATTTGATTAATCGCATATCGACACCTATCCTTAACAGCAAGACTCCCTTTAAATGTTTATATGGACACTCGCCCTCGCTAACTCACTTTCAAGTATTTGGTTGTGCATGTTACACACATAATCAGAAACATAAGGGAGATAAGTTCGCATCACAGAGCATTAAAGGTGTGTTTATTGGTTATCCTTCAAGCCAGAAAGGTTGACGGGTTTTTAATCTCAAAATAGGCAAGTCGTTTACTTCTCTGTATGTTATTTTCTGTGAGACAGAGTATCCATTTGCCTATGTTTTATCTCCATCACCATAGGTTGCATCGGGTCCTTCATTGTGTACTCCTTGTCCTCTCACTCCACCCCACAAACCTCTGTTGATTACACCCTTCACTACTCCAGCGACTTATCCAGTTGCTCCTATTATATTAGCCGACACATCCACTACAACTATCGAGTCTGATCATGTTGTCTCTGTGGAACCAATTGCACCTACAGCCTCTGTTGATACCACTGTTGATGCTTCTGGTGATGTTTTTGTTTATGTTTCAGGTGATGTTTCTGTTGATGTTTCTGGTGAGGCTTCGATCGGCTCGACTTCAGACTCACCTTCATCTAATACGCCTGATCCCTTGATCGAACATGTGTCCTCTATCTCTGAAATGCCCTCACCTCAATTACCAGCTGCTATTGAGCTACTAAGACGTGGGCACAAAACTCGTCATGCTCCGACTAAGTTGCAGGATTATGTCTTGCAACTCTCATTTGTTCATCCACCTGAATTAAACCTTGAAACATCTATTCTAACTTTTCATGTTGATTCATCTCAATTTTCGGCAGGTCACTGTGTTTACTTAGTAGCGTTGACATCATATATCATACCCAAGACATACGCTCAGGTTGCGACTGAGCAAGTTTGGAGAGATGTTATGCGATTGAAATTGAGGCTTTGGAAAGCAATGAGACATGGTCGATAGTTCCTTCATGATTGTCGAGCTATAGCCAGTAAATGGGTCTTCACTGTGAAGTTGCATTCTGATGGTACTCTCGAACGGTATAAGGCTAGGCTTGTTGTGTGTGGGAATAGTCAGGTTGCTGGTACTGATTTTGATGAGACATTTGCTCTGGTTGAAAAATGACTATGGTTTGGTTGTTTTTGGAGGTTTCAACATCTAACAATTGGGAGGTACATCAAATGGATGTTCATAATGCATTTTTCCATGGTGACTTAGACGAAGAATTTTATATGAGGTTTCCTCCTGGATTCAGGGATATGATTCCAATAATGTTTGTCGATTGCATAAGTTTTTCTATGGTCTCCGACAGGCACCTCGAAGTTGGTTTACAAAATTATGCAATGCTCTTATCGCATATGGCTTCACTCAGGCCATCTCATATTACTCTTTGTTTACACTCACACGTGAGCAGGATGGTCTTCATGTTCTTGTCTACGTAGATGATCTGATCATCTCTGGTAACTCTCCTCATTTCATTGTTGTTCTTAAACTATACCTCAGTCGATGCTTTCATATGAAGGATCTTGGTCTCTTGAAGTACTTTTTGGAGATTGAGGTAACAAGAAGCCCTAGGGGAATTTATCTCTATCAGTGCAAGTATGTCCTCGACATTATCTCGAAGACTGATCTTCACGACTCGAGACCTGTCACGTTTCCTCTCGAACAGAATCAACAACTTGTGATTACTGATGGTGTTGATTATGATGATGCGGCTGGGTATCATCGCTTGGTTGGTCGGTTGATATATATGTCTATAATGCGCCCCGACTTATCTTATTCTATCCATGTTCTATCTCATTTTATGCAGATGCCTAAACAAGCTCATTAGGATGCTGCTATACGTGTGGTTAGATATCTGAAGACTGATCCGGCTCAGGGTATTCTGTTGCGGGCATCGGTTCCTCTTATACTTACCGCTTGGTGTGATTCAGACTGGGCTGGATGTCCAATCACTAGGCGCTCCACTACAGGTTGGTTCCTTCAGTTGGGTGGTTCACCTGTGTCATGGAAGACGAAGAAACAATATGTTGTCTCTCGTTCCTCCGTCGAAGTAGAGTACCGAGCTATGTCTCTCACAGTCTAAGAGGTGATTTGGGTCAAGGCTCTTCTATATGATCTTGGTGTTCATCACACATCTCCGGTTACACTTTTCTGCGATAGTGAAGTTGTTATTCATATTGCTGTCAATCTGGTCTTTCATGAGCATACGAAGCATATCGAGAAGGATTGTCACTTCATTCGTGATGAATTGATTCGTGGTACTATTGTCACTCGTCATGTATCTTCTCAGACTCAGCTTGCGGACATCTTCACCAAAGCATTGGGACGCCGTGAATTCGAGAGGTTCATTGGCAAGTTGGGTATTCATGATCCTCACCCTCCAACTTGAGGGGGATATTACGATATATTTTCTCTGTATCATCATTTGTAGTCATTTATGTTCTCTGTAATTAGATTACAGAACCTTATATATAACCNCCAACTTGAGGGGGATATTACGATATATTTTCTCTGTATCATCATTTGTAGTCATTTACGTTCTCTGTAATTAGGTTACAGAACCTTATATATAACCAATGTGTCGTTGTTGATGAATGAATAAGAGAAACCTTTATAATTTTTCAAGGTTTTTTGACACATTCATGTTGAATATTTTTTGGTATATTATATTTTGATTGTTCTAATTTTGGTGTGAAATGTTATTTTTAATTTCAATATAAAAAACATTCTTATATTGAGATTTATGTATGTATTATTTGATTCACCAACTACGTAATATAGTTTTTTTATTTATTTTGGTTTGTCGATTTTTCTGTCTATTTCTCGTATTTGACATTTTCTTATATGTTTATAAAATTATATAAAATACTAACGTTCGGTAATATCTTATAAAACCAAGCCTAAAAAAGAAATTATATTTTCATAATAACTCACATGTAACCGTTTTAATATTTTTTCATTTTGACAAAAGAAACTTTTTTGATCCCAATTACAAAAGTTTAATTTTCTAATGGTTATTGAAAATAAAAACTAAAAACTGAAAAAGAAAATTAAAATTACAAGGAAAATGCTTTTTTCATATGTAACAAAAGAGTATTATTATAGGCATAGTGGAGTGAAAAAGGAAAGAAAGTATGAGTGTATATATGAAAAGAAACTGCAACACCACTCACTCACTCACTCACTCTCACGACATCCCCTTTGTCTCTTCTTTTTCACTAACTTCTCTCTAAACGGATGCCATCGGAAACGGGTCATACCCGACCCACAAGATCTCATGCCACAACGGCAGCTTACCCCCAGGCGAATATGGCTCAGCCTCTGCCTTGTCCTCGGTGCAACTCTATCAACACCAAGTTTTGTTACTACAACAACTACAACCTTGCACAGCCTCGTTACTTCTGCAAATCCTGCCGCCGTTACTGGACTCACGGTGGTACTCTCCGTGATATTCCCGTCGGTGGTGGAACTCGCCGTAGCTCTTCCAAACGCCATCGCTCTTTCTCAACCACCGCCTCTTCATCCTCTTCATGTTCTTCTTCCGTCATCACCACCACCACCACCACCACGAAGCAAGGAACCGTTATAACCGACGAGGCGAGTCAGACGAAGGGTAATAATGTAATCTCAGGTTACGAAAGCTTCGGGTCTCTGTTGAATGAAGGAGCCTTTCTGGCTCTTGGAAGTGGAAGTGGAAATACTGGTGGCCCAGATTACGGGTTCGGGTACGAGTACGGGTTGGACGACATGAGTATCGGGTACTCAGAGTATCTTGGAGCAACCGGTGGAGAGATTCCGGTAGTGGATGGTGGTGGTGACACGTGGCAGATTGGGGAGATTGAAGACAAAAGTGGAGACAGTTTGATTTGGCCTGCTCTTGAGATCTCAATGCACACCAACCATTTTAACTGAAACCTTTTCTTCTTCCTCCTCTGTTCTGTTCTGTTTTTCTTCTTTGTTTGTTTATGTTCGGAGTTTTCTGTTTGGTTCTTCACCAGAGAAGAGCAATTACCCCAAGGAGCAAACTAATAGAATAGACGAACAAATTTAGGAACAATGTTTTCCATGTTTTATTTCTTCTATGAACATATTGGCTTGAATTCCATATAGGATAAGAAAAGAAGTAAATTGTTTTCTTTTCTTATATATATATATATTATGTTGGCTAAATCGAGTAATCAAATGATATATNATTCCATATAGGATAAGAAAAGAAGTAAATTGTTTTCTTTTCTTATATATATATATATATTATGTTGGCTAAATCGAGTAAACAAATGATATACAGTTAATAAGAAAAAGACAAATTGATAAAAACAAAAAAGCATATGAATACAAATAGAAAGAAAAAAAAGTACAGAAGTACTCATGCATAAATAGCAAGAGCTACACAGTTCCTGCATCTTTGAATTTCGTTGAACTTAATTTTGTTTTATTAGATCAACAACAAATCTTGTTCATTTGCAGTTGAAAAGGTTTGAGATAACAAGTCATGTCATGAATTCTTAGTGTTTAGCAAATAATAAGGACAAGTAATAAGTAGAAATTTCAAAACTCAAAAACAATCCGTTAGATTTCATATATATGATGAGTTCTTAAAAAGAAAAAAGATTTCATAAACTCGTGTCAAACTTTTACCATATAATGAGTTTGTGCCTCTTGTTATCCTTTAAGATTTAGACATAAAAAAAATTATCCTAGATATGTATTATCTTTCGTACACCTATTAAATCAAGAAAACAAGAGTTTTAGGATATCAATTTATTTAAAAAATTAGAGCATCATCAAAAAAAAAATTTATTCGTTAGAATAATTAAACATTTATAAAGGTTCATGTTAGGTAATAATACAATTATTTCTTAATTTTTAGTTTTATATAGTAAAACTTAATTAAATACCCTTTGATATTTATTAGATAGAGTAATTAAAAATGTATGAAGTTTAATCTCCATAAAGAAAATAATTTCTTTTTCATTTTAGTTCTTTTTTATCTCTGTAAAAAAAATTATTATATTGTGACATATTCTCCTTAATCTCCTCCATTTTAAATAGATGTTAGTTTTTTCCTCATAACATCACATTATATATTTATTAATTTTTGTTTTGCATAATTTCTAAACAAATCGCTACAGTAGTGGTAATGACTTTCAACTTTATACTATTTACCTAAATTCTAAATTTCTATATCGTTACTGTTAATTTATTTCTAAATTTCTAATCATTATTTAAAACATAAAGTCTGAATTTTTGCTGTTAATTTACTCAAAAAAAAATTAATTCATAATCATTATTAAAAACATGAACTCTAAATTTAGTCAACCGTTGTTGTTAGTCTGTTAATCTCATACAACTAAAATATTTGCTTTTGTCTAATTTCTAAATATTTATTGTTATTTTATTTTTCTTATCTCTCAACTTACTTGAATACCTCGATTGTCACAAATTAATATATGATTTTGCATCATGAAATACTAGGAAAATTATCTTTTATGATTAATGTTGTTTGAGATGGTATATACAATGGTCTTTTATTATATAACCCAAAGTAAAAAAATTAATTATGATTATGAGGCATCATTTTATTGATTCGCTTTAGCCATCATATACTTTTGGACCAGGCTCTGGTTACAAAATTGTGTATGTGTCATGATTTTTTGTGTAGCGTTTGCACTAGATCTTTGAGAGATATAGATATCATGATATCTTGGATTTTATTTCGTCTCACAAACAGTATGAACAAAAAAAAGGTCCACTTGATTCTATTTGGGACCTAAAAATTTATGTTCAAGAGAGAAAGTATTTATTTGATACCTAGTTAGAAGTATGATAAGAAGTAAAACATTATCACAATTTGATCCTGAAATAAGAAGATGAGATAGAGAATGAATCTTTTAATGTATTATTCATCAAATTGAGAGAGAGTTTGTACAGAGTTATTGTACTATATATAAGTTTAATCCTATTTTAACTAACTTAACAGCACATTAATCAGATTAGTACAATTTTAGCTAAACTAGCTAGATAATCAGATTACGCCAATCTTAATACTAATACGCCCCGTTCAAGACTTTATCTCTTGATCTTTATGAGGTTAATAAAGTCTTGACAATGACATATTTTGTATCAGATGATGAAAAGAATCGGGAGATAGAGGCTTCGTTAATGTATCAGCGAGATGGTTTGCCGAAGTAACATGAATCATCTTCAGAAAGCCCGACTTGAGGTGATCCTAGACAATGTGGCAGTCGACCTCCACATGCTAGCTTGGTTAGCTCATGGAAGACAAGATTGGTTGCTAGGTGAATAGCTGACTTCGAATCGCAAAACAGCTTCGTTGGACAGACCACCAGAATCTGCAAGAATGTAAGCAGTTGCTGCAACCAGACCATTTCGCATGAAGCTTGTGAAAGACTCCTATACTCAACCTCAGTGCTGATGTGATGACTTGTTGTTGCTTCTTTGACTTCCATGAAATCAAAGAATTACCGAAAAATATGCATTTTCCTGAAGTATATCTTCGAGTATCCTTTCAAGCTGCCCAATTTGCATCAACAAAATCATTTAAACAAACATTAGTCTTAGAAGAATACATGTGACCAGGACTAGCTTTAAGGTATCGAAGAATCTTGTGAGCTGCAGCCAGGTGAACATCTGTCGAGGCAGAGAGAAAATAACTTAGATGATGAACAACATATGTTATATCCAGTCTTGTAATTGTGAGGTAAATAAGTTGTCTTATTGATAATAGTGTGTTTTGGTGGTTTTGTGTGCGGTTAGTGATTGGAGTAGAGTGGTATGGTGGTGGGTGTTTTGTCAAACCAATCTCAGGGGAAAATAAACACGCTAGTTCTATTAGGCTGCTAAGTCTAAGCCTGAATGGTTAGGGATTGTTCTGTCACTAAACAATCCTAGAAATCGATGGCAATAAATAAAAATTCAGAAATAAAAAATAACTTATAGACCAGGGCAATCGAAATGGGCAGTTCTTTTCATGCTAGCAGATAGTTTAGTTCACACAATCAAACTTGTCTCATGTCTAGGAATTTCTAATGTAAATTAACTCACACCCGTGGTGAAAACTCTTTCCTATCATGCATCTAATCAATCCCTTGAAAGAAAGCGCAATNATGCTAGCAGATAGTTTAGTTCACACAATCAAACTTGTCTCATGTCTAGGAATTTCTAGTGTAAATTAACTCACACCCGTGGTGAAAACTCTTTCCTATCATGCATCTAATCAATCCCTTGAAAGAAAGCGCAAAAAAAAAAGCATAAAATTCAATTTCATGCAACAATCTATAGTCTTAAAACAATCCCTTGAATAAGATCTATAAACAACAAATTTCATATTTTTCAGAATTTCATCGTACACCTTCCGGACGATGAAATTCTTGAGATCTAGTCTAGGTTAGCTACTCCTATTCTATAACTGAGATCATGAAATTGAAGAAGAAACTAATCCTATCATTCCTAAACCATGCTAGCAATCAAAGAAACTCAATTCTAACCTTAATCCATAAGTTATATGGAACTACTCACAACTCATATCTAGACCACTTAGAGAGTTTCTATACATGGTTTGTGATGAGGATTTAGATTTAGAAATGAAGGAAACAATCAATCAATAAACAGGATGAGTGAGTCTCTTTTCTACAATATGGATCATCTTTTCTGGAGAATTCGGGACTCCCAGGGGGAGACGATTTTTCCTTGGATATGTTGGTATATTTGGAAATCCCGGAATGGGAAGGTTTTCTCGGGAACTAACCCGAATCCAATGTGGATTGTAGCGCGTGCTCGCTCAGAGGAGCGGATGTGGAGGGACAATCAAGAGATATCAGTAGATAATATATGTTCATGAGCAAATGAAACGGGACCTGCACCTCCCTTCTACTCTTGCTACACGGATGGCGCGTGGACGAGTGCCCATCAGCACTCCGGCATTGGGTGGTATAGTCATCTCGAGAGAACATAATGCATCTGTTGGGGGCTCGGGCCGCTCCCCATCTGCCTACATCGCTCCATGCGGAATTCCAGGCTATGTTATGGGCAATGCAACATATGCTTGTCCAGGGAAAACGGGATGTCAATTTTTATACGGACTCTAAGGACTTGTTAGCCATGCTGGAGCATCCGGCAGACTGGCCTCTGTTTGCGACGTCTCTTAGGGAGTTTGCTCGGGTGCGCCGCGACTTCCGGTTGGCAGTTTTCCAATACGTCCCGCGCTCGGAGAATGCCGAAGCAAATGCGATGGCGGCTTTGGCCAAGAGGAGGACTTCCGACTTCGAATACGTGGGGATAGACGCGCTCGGAAGTGAGGAATAGCTTTCTGATTTTTGTCGACAATAATAAAATAAAAAATATAAACAAAATTGTAAAAGCAAATACCAATTGAAAGAGAGCAAGATATCTGAGATCTAGAACTTTAAAATCAGAGAAAACTGCCCTGAGACTTAAACAAAAACGTTTATAAAAATTGCTTTGGGTTTTATTGTTTATGCTCCCTTTAGAATGGTGTACTCTCATCGTATGAGATCAGGGGAGTGTACCGGTCACCAGGTGTGACCAGTGTCTTGGCCGGTATGTGCCTTCGGGTATGATTTGCCCAATTGGACAGATCACTAGACTTGACTAGTGTGGTGACCAATATGTTTTCTCCGATGCTTTTGTCCATTTGGACCTGTCACTAGGCCTGACCGGTAGTGTAGACCGGTGTGATCCATCCTTCGGGTCTTCGTGCATTGCACCAATGAGGGGAATCGGTCTAGTTGACCGGTATGATGTCCTGGTTTTTGAGACTTAGGCAGAATTGCTCCTTGATCACTCATTTGGGTTCATTACTTACATGATTCCAACTCCACACCTGAAATGCAATATGTATGAAAAATGCAACCTAAGAGACTCTAAATGTGTCATAAACTAATAAAAACACGATTGAAAATCGAGTTAAAACGATAAAATCACGACACATCACCTATCAACATTCTGTAAATCAATGGATCCTTAAGTAATACTCCTTGATCCTTTGTTAAACGAGCCACAAGATCCTTTGGAACAGATGCTGGTTTGCAACCCAATAAACCTGCGTTTGCTAGAAGAGACAACACATATTTGCGTCGACAAACTTAAATACCATCAGAGGAACGAGCAATTTCTAAGCCAAGAAAGAAACGAACTGGTCCAAGATCCTTGACTAAGAATTCATTACTAAGTAAAGACTTTAAATGTTGAACCTCTACATCTGTATTAGAGGTAATCAAAATATCATCATCGTATATTAAAACTGCTGTAAAAGAAGAGGAAGTGATTTTAGCAAACAGAGTATTGTCAGCTTGACATTCAAAATAACCATCTTTGTGGAGGACAGAGGACAAACGACGATACCACTACCATGATACATGTTTAAGTCCAGACAAGCTCTTTTTCAACCTATACACTGGATTAGATGGTAAGACAATGCCTAGAGGAGGAGTATAACCCTTGGGTAAAGCCATATATATCTCCTCATCTAAATCAACATAAAGAAAAGCATTAACAATATCTAATTGAGTCAAAGACCAACCATGAATAGCAGCAAAACTAAAATCAATTTCACAGTACTAAATTTTACAATGGCAGAAAAAGTATCAGTAAAATCTATGCCCTCTTCTTGTGTGAACCCCTTAACAACTAAGCGAGCCTTATACCTTTATATTGTGATATCAACATTATATTTTATATATTATAGTATATACCCACTTACAACCTATAACATTTTTGCTAGGAGGAAGACTCTCAACATCTCAAGTTCCATTTGCCTCCAGAGCCTATAATTCAGCCGTCGAAGCTAGACGCCACTTATCAGATTGCATTGCATGTTTGAGTGTACAAGGCTCTGTCTCAAGAGTATCAAAAATATAAGAGTGAAATAGTGGAGTAAGTCCATCATAAGACAATACACTAGATAAAAGATAATGTGTTGTATGAGTAGGATTAGGAAAAGAGGTAAATGGAACAAACACACAATGATAATCCGATAGATATTTAGGTGCCTTAGCATTTCTCTTAGGTCTATCCAGAGATTATGATACAATACCCGATGGACTAGTGATAGGAGCAAGTGGGACAGGGGAGGCAGGAGGTTGTTCCCCTGCATCACGTAGCTCAACAAAGTTTCTAGAATATACTTAGTTATCTATTCAATCCATTAGTGTAGCTGGAGCAGCAATTGTGATTTCTACAAGTGGAGGATGCGATACATGTGTATCTAAATGAGAAGGCACAACACTAGGAAAATCACTGGGAAAGACGTTAGATGGAATAAAAATAGGAAGAATTGTATTCGGGAAGAACTTTGGATAATTTTTAGTTTGCATATTTGTATCCTGAAAGGGAAATGTTGTTTCATGAAACACAATGTCCTGAGATATCAGTGTAACATGAGATTCTAAGTCAAGAGCCTTGTAGCCTTTATAACCAGAGGGGTAACCAATGAACGCACAGGGTTTGGTCTTGGGAGAGAATTTGTTCTTGTTTGTTATATGTCGAGACATAACAAAGACATCCAAAATTGCGAAGAAACGAGTATTGAGGAACCTTTCATGTCAACTTCTAAAAAGGTGATTTGGTATCCAATAAAGGAGAAGAAAATCGGTTAATAAAAAAATAGAAGTTAAGACACAGTCAGACCAATATTCCAAGGGAAGCTTAGATTGAAAAAGCAATGATCTAGCAACATTAAGAAGATGTTGATGCTTACGCTCAACAACATAATTTTGTTGAGGAGTATGAGTGATATCTTGCATTTTTATTCGTTTTTAGGTCTCAGTTTCATTCGTTTATTGCTAGTTTACGTTGCATTTAGAGTCTTTTAGGTTGCATTTGCATTCTATAATCATGTTTCAAGTGTGGAACCGAGCTTAAGACGAGAAGTATAGCTTATGGAGCAATATGGAGCATTTTGGAGCAAAGTAAACACAAGCCCATTTTCGTGGAGCTGCCACCGGTCACTACCCCCCGGTCTATGTGACCGGTACATTGAACAGTTGTGCCTCAGAGAATCATACCGGTCTAGACCTCAGCGGTACCCATACCGGTCGTCTATCCGCACTTTAGTGCCCGGTCATCATACCGGTCACACACTAGACCGGTATTGTTCGACGATGCCTCATCCCGACTGCCTTGAAGACCGTACCTAGACGGTGATATTTAGCCGCTTGTGCCGATGAAGTCCATACCGGTCAGGCTCATGAGATCATATCAATCTGCCTTACCGGTACCAGCTCTCGGTTCAGATTTTGAACTAAGTTATTTTTATCATTTTGAGAGATAGTATAAATAGGGGTTAAAAACTCTATTCATAACAATCTTGGATATCTTGGTTTTCTTATTTCTCTCTAGATCTCTCTTTGAATGTTTTGATACTTTGTAAGATATTTGGATTTATTATTGCATTTCCCTTCTTAATCTCATCTCTTTTCTTGTTTTGATCATGGCTAAGCATGATTCTCCCATGAGATTGTGTGCCAAACCATGAGTGAGTAGTTATCTTACTAAGTGATAGGGTATGGTAGATTAGTGTGGAGCGAAAAGTGTGGCGCGCCGACAGTCTCCCCTACACACCAAGCTCGAGGCTCTCATGTGGGCAATGGAGGTGATGATGGACCAGAACCGTCCCTCGGTTACTTTCCTCACTGACTGCGCAGACGTTGTGGAGATGGGGGACAAGCCACATGATTAGCCAAACTGCAGGTGCATGCTGGAGAATTTCTCCAGGATGAGGGGACAATTCCATCATTTTCGGCTACTCTATGCTGGTCGCCAGATGAACACAAAGGCGGATGGACTAGCGAGACTAGCACGAAGAAGCACCCAGGGAATTGAGTACGTGGGGGATGGGTTCCCCTCCACAGGCCCATCTTAGGCTCCATCTCTTTCTTTGTTTTTGCTGACAAAAAAAAAAGTGATTGGGTATGGTAGATTAGGGTGATTAGGTTTTAGATTATGTTGCTTAGGGTTTAAATCGTTACTATCTTCATGTATTTAGTGTGTTTAGTGCTTGATTAAGATTAGCTAACTTGATCATGAGCTTACATATTTTATTGCCCGAAAGGTGTTTGATGAAATGTCGGATTGAACCAAATGCATGCTAAATGAGGCCTAACCAAGGAATTGTGCTATGATTATTTAGTAATTGTAAAGACTAGAGTTTATTGCTTATTAATCACGTGTTTAGTCAAGGGATTGTTCAAATGCATGATTGGTAAATGGGCTTTTACCAAGGGATTGGATTAGTCTATTTTAGATAGTTCTTAGATTAAGGATAAGTATTTGAATGATAGTATTGAGTAGCATAGTTGTAGACTTGATCACCTGAATCAATTGACATTGCCTAATCGCTTTGGTATTTCTTATAATTTGCTAAAACATTCTTGTTGACTTTTTGTGATCATTTAGTTGACTTTTCTCTTATTGTTGCATATTGAGTAGAGATATAATTGAGAAATGTTGGAAAATATGAATCACATATCTCTTATATTTCATCATGTAGATCCAAGTTACACGAGTGCAGTCGTCTACTATAGTAAGGAAATACTTGAAACCTTCTACAAATTCAACTTGAAAAGGACCCCACACATCTAAATGGAGTAAATCAAAAGGATGTGAAGCAAGGTTATTAAAAGATTCAAATGGTAATCGTCTTTTTTTTTGCCAAAGGACAAATTGGACAATGAGAATCATTATTGATCATATTAGTTTTCAAACTAGGTAAAACATAAACTAATTTTTGAAGTTTTGCTACACATGGATGATCCAATCTTGCATGCCAAAGTTTTCCATCAACAGCAATAGATCCACAAAAAGAACCTTCAGGAAGTTGATAAGAAATATTTTGTCTTCTCCTTATTGAACTAAAGAGAAGACTAATATCTATTAAGTCAAATGTAGTATAGTGAGTATTAATCACTACTAAGTATCGGAAATGTATCGAACCGTGATTCGGGGGTTTGATTACTCACAAATTCTATAGATAGAATAGCTAAGTCTAGGTGGATAAATAGAGATTGTTTTGTCACCAAACAAGTCTATTGAACAACAAGTAATGCAATTAAACTAAAAAGTCAATGAAAACGATTTAAAGAGATATACAGATAAGACTAAGCGAATGGACTAAGGTTATCGACTCGGGTGATCTAGTTCTTACGCATACTACTCAATAACAACATATAAATGTTTATCCTTAATTTAGGAACGATCCGATTTAGGTTAACCCAATCCCTTGTTGAAAACCCCTTTGTCAAAACATGCAAATGTACAATCTCTTGACTAAATGCATGAATCAACAAGCAATAAACTCTAGTCTGTGCAATTACTAAATGATCCTAGCACAATCCCTTGGTTAGGCTTCAAATAGCACTAAGTTGCTTCATTCGGGCATTTCATCGAACACATTCCCGGCGAGAAATGCCTAAGCTCTAGAATTGATTGATTACTTCGATTCTAGCCTTAAACACAAGAACAAAGTGAAGATAAATGGATTTCAAGCCCTAAATAGTATGAACAAGCACTAAATCACCCGAATCTATCTAATCCATTCACTTAGCAATTTAACTACTCATTAATCATCATTTCAACACTAATTACCAAAGCATAAACCATAGTAAATAACGAAAAGAAGATGGAATTACTAGTAGAAATAGTATTAGAAACTTAAGATCTTACAAAACATGAAGATGAAAAAGTGAAGGAGAGAAAAACTTAGATAGTTTCTAATTTAGGGTTTTCTTCTATTTATAGAAAGACCCTTCTCGAGAGACTATCCCTGTCAGATTGACCGAGATTGATTACAAGATTGACCGGGACAAATGGTTATGTTCATCGATAGAGAGAGGATCCCAGGCTAGTAGACCGGGATGTGTCCACCGGGATGAGACTCGGACGTCTTCCAGAAAGAATGTCCCGGTCTGGAATAACCGGGACACACACTGGGATTATATCGTCTGTTTGGATTGGAGGAGTCCTGGTCTGCGTGACCAGGGTAGCTTCGCCGGGATGCTTCGTCTGTTGATCCGTAGAATCTATCCCGGTCTAGATTGATCGAGATCCTCACCAGGATGCATGAGTCTGCTTGGATTTAAGGGACAATCCCAGTCAGGTTGATCGGGATATCTGGCCGGGGTCACGTATAGGAGTTAGCTCTTTGTAGAAGTTTTGCCTAAGTCTCCAATCTTGCTACCTTTTGACTCGAATTTTGTCTAATCCTTGCTCTCCACCTGAAACATGCAAATGCAATGCAAATGGACACAACAGACTCTAAATGCAACCTAAAATGAATGAAAAATGAATGGAAACGAATAGTAAAACCGACCAAAAACAAAACATATCAGAAGTGATGAGTATGAGGGGTTCTTTCGATCAAGAATGTAAAGATTCTGGAAAAGTTTACCCCTCCCAATCATCAAGCCCTGAGAAATTTCCTGAATAAAATAGTCAGAGGAGGAAAAATGAGCAACACAATTCAGATTTCACACCAAGGAACTAATACTTATCAGGTTAAAGCAAAAATCAGGCACATGTAAAACATCATGCAAGATCAAGTCAGAAGTTATATAAATTGTTCTTGTATGAGTAATAGGAACTCTGACTCCAGTAAAGAAATTGTGATCCCTGAAATAGGTGTAATTGCACTAAACAATTCTAGATTAGAGAAAACATGACTGGAAGGCACCACTGTCTATAATCCAAACATCACGAGGAAGCATAGTATGTAAAGAAGAGATATTATGATGCTGAAATTTTAAAATAGGAGAAAAGTTATCAGACGTGGAAGTGGTAGCCATCACACCATGATTTGTTATCATAGATGTGCCAGTAGGGATGATCTGCTGGTTGTGTCGATTCACTGGAGCATGGACTTGCTGTTGAATAAACTGAGAGGCGAAATTTGGGAACTATTGAGAGGTGAAGTTCTGTGATTAGAAGCTTGGATTGTTCCATGTATATTGAGCAGTCACTGCATTTGACATTGTAGGAACGCATATTGAGGAAAGGCAGAGTTAGGAACACACATATTGGCTACAACATTGGTTTTCTGAAGCATCTATTGTGGTTGTGCAGAGTTGTTTTGAAATGTTGAACAGGATTGTATTGTGGTTTTTGTTGACCCTTGAACTTGTAACCAGGTGGAAAACCATGAACTTTGAAGCATTTTTGAATAGTATGTCCTATCTTACCACAGTGAGAGCATATAGGTTTCGGGAAATTGTTGTTGACATTATAAGCTGCAACACATCCTTTAGTAGGAATTTGATTCTCCGAGATATTCTTTTCTGAAACCTGAAAAGCAACATTATCAATTTGATGGATAGGCCTTATCATCTTTTATTTTTCATCCTGACAAACAATGTTAAAGGCCTCATCTATCGTAGGCATTGGCTTGGGCATCATAATATGTCTTCTTGTATGTTCAAAAGCCTCACTGAGCCCCATTAAGAACTTTGTAACTCGGCTGCGTTGCTGTAACTTTTCCCAGAGAATAGTCGTGTTGCATTCGCATTTTCCACAAGTGCAAACTGGTAACTCCACATAAGTTTTGTATTCTTCCCAAAGCGTAACTAGTTCTATATAGTAAGTGGAGACATCTTGTGATCCTTCTTCAATTTTGCTGAGGCGTTGTTCTATATCATACACTCGTGGTGTATCATCCTGTTTAAAGCGAGACAGCAGGTTCTGCCATATGCCTTCAGTTGTTGAAATGAAAAGGAGACTTTGTCCGATTTTCTTTGAGACTGAATTCATAATCCATGTGGAAACAATGTTGTTACATCTCGATCACGCCCCATAATCTCTATGATCTACTGCAGGCTTGGGAATACTGCCATCAACAAAGCGTAACTTGTTTCTCACATTCAAGGCCATACGCATCGAACGTCTCCAAGAATAAAATTCGGAAGCTGCAGAAAATCGATCAAAAACAAGTATTAAACTAGCATGGTCACCATTATGCAAGAAATACAGATTATCATATGAATCCGTCAAAGATCGAGAAGTTGGAACCTGTTTGATTCTTTCTAAGATCGGTGCATCGGCCATTAGTGAAGAGAAATCACAGAAAAATGCAAGAAACGAACAAATATATGAAACTGAATCAGTAAGGAAAGATCGCTCACAAAGAAAGCGATTGTAATCAAAAGATCCATAATGAAACATAACGAAAAGGAGAAATCAAACAACCTCACAAAACTACGCTTTATCGAGCGAAGAAGGCGAAACGATTCGAAACAAAAGACTCATCGTTCCTTAGAAGATCAAATCGAAAACGGTAGAAGCTCTGATACCATATCACAATTTGATCATGAAGCAAGAAGATGAGATAGAGAATGAATTTTTCAATGTATTTTTCATCAAATCGAGAGAGAGAGTTTGTACAGAGTTGTTGAACTATATATAAGTTTAATCCAACTTTAACTAACTTAATAGCACATTAATCAGATTAGTACAATTTTAACTAAACCAGATAGATAATCGGATTAAACCAATCTTAATCCTAATAAACACCAAAAGTTGATGTTCATTTTGTCAAGTAGTTGAAGTTTTATAAACCCTAAACACGAGACATTTTTACAGTTTGGATTTGTTATCTATACTATTAAAGTAGAGTTTATCTACTTCAAAAATTATATTGAACTATTTCTTAAGATGATTTTAATTAAATATCTCTAATTAAATAACTAAGATATAAATAAAATATTTAAATAAACAATGATAATAAATGAATAATCTATCATTTCAAAAAGAATATGTCAATGAAAGATCAATGATATAAGGTTATTGTTAGGTTAATTATATTTGAATTGGCTAATATATTTAAATAAATCCCAATAATATATTTTAAAATTTGACTATTTTATAGGATTATTTATATTAAAATATCTCTAACCAACTAACTAAACAATTAAATAAAAATATTCAATTAAATATTTTATTAATTCTAAAAATATTATAAAATATATTTCGAATATCTTGGAATAAATCCCAAGAATATATTTAAATTATACATATTAGTAGACTATTTTTTAAGATTATCTTCTATTATATTAAAACAAAATAAATATACCACAAAAAGTTACAGTGGACTATTTCATTTAATTATTAGGTATATAAACTTAACTTTTAGGATTTAATAATTATAAGTGAATAAATATCTCTAGGGATATATTTTAATATATTTCAAAATAATCACATAATAAAATTCATATAGACAATTGTTTTTATTGTAGTATTAAATATCTCTAATAAATATTATTAACTACAACAATTTTTAAAAAACAATTAAAAAAATATTTTTTATAAAAAATATTTCTCTTTATAATTAACTCCAATAAAATATTCAAAAAATCATTCATATAAAGATAATTTCAAAACAATTTTTTTTATAAAAAACTATGTGTAAACATATAGGTTTAAATAATCTTTATTGATAATTAACATTTATTTAAATTGTGATTAAATAAATTTAATATAAAAAGATTAATAATATAAATAAATAATCTCACGTGATACGCGGATGTAAATCTAGGTCTTACTTATCTTAGTGTTTGTTATTCTAACACCAAGGTAGTTATATAGGTATGTGATTTTATTATTTTGGATTGACCATCTACAATTCCCAGAACTATCATATATATTATTACTTCTATCCAACCTTTTGATGATCTCGTATTATATTTCTGTTTCGAAACCTATATAAACATATATTCAATAAACGAACCTAGTTATAAATAAATGATTCCAAACCGAAATCATTAAAACCCGATTTAATTTGGTTTAATAATTTCAGTTCTGAATTTAATCTCATACTAGCTACGTACTAGTCTACTACTATTACTAAATATATTGTGGCATAGTATCCTATTGCAATCAAAAAGCCAAAAGTCATTAATTATGCTGAATATAAAACGGTAACAACTTATTATGACCCAAAGACAGACAGAGAAAGTAATCAATGTTGAGTCAAAGCGTAATCAGCTCCATTTAATTGTATGTTATTAGTAGTAACTTAATTACTCGCAAAGTAAGACCATGTTTGAGACTTGATCTTCATCATTCTTTTGTCTTGATCGATTCTGTCTCTATTTTTCATGTTGTATNTTTTTCATGTTGTTTCCTTTTTTTTTTTTTTTTTTTCCAATGTTGTATCCTTTATTAAGTCTTTGATATGAGTTCTATTGTATTTCCTTTGATGTTTTTTTTCTCTATAAAATTACCTCAAGAAAGATAGGTTCAGATTCAATAATATTCTTTCAGACCAACGAAATCAACCACTCTTCCCTACCTCACAAGTCACTACTGAGGACATTGATTTTTTTTTTTTTTTTATAGTAATGTGATTTACGTACTTATGTTATATTATTACCAATTTTATTTATTTTATAATTAAGAATTTGTCATTCTTCTCTCAAATATTTTACTAACAGTCTTAGGTTTTCAAGTCAGGTTTAGTATACTTGACAAGAGTTATCCTATAAAAACAAATTAATTTATTTTTCTTCTTCCCCAAATAAATAAAAACCTCTTTGTTATATTATATTATTCCATCTATTTCAATTTAAAAGATATTTAAGGATGTTACACACAATAAAATTGATAAAAAGTCTATTATAACCTTCTTTAATATGGAACTCATATTAAATGATAATGACAAAAAATAATTATTAAATAATAAAAGGATAAAATAGAAAAATTATGATCATTTTTACATGAGAAATACAAAACTTCAAATAATTTGAAACAGAAAAATTCTCCCTAAACATATCCCCAAATAAATAAAAACCTCTTGACAGGAGTACTAATTTAGTTATAAATATCTTTTGATCAATTAATTATTATTTAATTTTCAATTCTTTTATAATTTAACATAATTTTATATTTTCAATAATTAATAAACTATATTTATTTTAAAAATTAAATTTACCGTCTCTCCGGATAAAAAATATCTACAACAAAAAATCTAAAATATAAACAAAAATCTATGATTCCAATCGTTACCAAACAAATACTTATTCATTTCTTTTACTCATCTCATTTCCTCAAAATCTTGAAGCATGCCATGGGAGGAACATCATGAGAAGAAAGTAAAATAAAGTGTTAAATATTCATTCATTTCCAAGAAAGTAATTGTAACTGTATATCTATTGACCTTTAATTTTCAAATAAAACTAGAGTCATCATGAAATTTGAATCATATGCAAAAACAAAAAGAAATCATGGAAAGAATGTTTATTTTGATCCAAAGGTGGTCGATAGTGATGATTAACCACCAAACATTGTGTTTACGTAAAGTCCATAATTACACAACTATGATGTAGTTTCCCAAATTTGTTGGCTTCTCACATCATTCCCTCAAAGCAGGTGCGTTTTGACTTCTCTCCGCTTATTATTATGTTCCTCTCTTTTTTTCTTCTTCTTTTTCTTTTTTTCCCTCTAACTTAAAGTAATACTCCATGTAAAGTTAATTTCCAGGATATTTTATGATATCATTTGTCTAGGATTTTTAATTGTGATTACCAAATAAACATAAATAAATAATATATATCAGAGAACGATATAATTTTTATTTAACATGATAATCTCTATTGTTGTTTTTTTATTACATTGCATTAGGTGTTTTAGACTTTTACTTACACGTTGTAATCTTATGATCACCCAAAACTATCTTTAAATATAATATAAACTTTCATATAGATTAAAAGAATTCTCTAACCATAATAACATGTAACTCAATATTTTGTGTTTCTATAATCACTGTTATTTTGAAATCGAATTTAACATATTATATTTGATGTTGAAAAAAAACTAAATTTGTTTTTTGAATTCCATTCTGATTTTGTGCATTGAACTGCATAAAATTGTTTACTCATTTATTCTTTAAAAATTATGTGTATTTGTGTATTTTCTAAAATATGTCTACTAAGATCTGTTATTTTCATCATTCATATGATGTATCTAGATGTAAATGTTCAAATGTTGTTCTTTTTTTATCACTTTGGACATGTTCGTTTGTGCATCCAGATGCAGCATCTGGATGCAAACGCATGAGATGTTGTTCGTTTGGTTCTTTTTGATTTGCATCTAGATGCTGCATCTGAATGTAAAGATGGTAAACATTTCAAATTTCTAGATATTTGAGATGCTGTAGAATATAACATCTGGATGCTGCATCTACATCTCAAATTTTTTAAAATCAAGTTTTCCCCAAAAACGCGGGATTAAGGCTTTTCGGAAAAACACGAGATTGCGACTTTTCGGGAAAAACGCGAGATTATGACTTTTTGGGACAAACGCGAGATTGCGGCTTTTGGGGAAAAACGCGGGATTGCGGAATTTCGGGGAAAACGCGGGATTGTGGCTTTTAGGAAAAAACGCGGGATTGCGGCTTTTCGGGAAAAACGCGGGATTGTGGCTTTTCGGGAAAAACGCGGGATTGTGGCTTTTCGGGACAAACGTAGGATCACAGTTTTTTCGGAAAAAACGAGGGATCATGGTTTTCAAGAAAAACGCGGGATTGCGGTAGTTCGGGCAAAACGAGGGATGCAACTTTTCGGAAAAAACGCGGGATTGCGGTTTTTCGGGAAAATCACGGGATTGTGGCTTTTCAGGTAAAATGCGGGATTATGATTTTTCGGGAAAAACGCAGGATTGTGGCTTTTAGGTAAAGACACGGGATTGCGGCTTTTTGGGAAAAACACGGGAATGTGGCTTTTCAGGTAAAACGTGAGATTGCGGCTGTTAAGGAAAAACGTGGGATTCGACTTTTCGGGAAAATCGCGGGATTGCGGCTTTTCGGGAAAAATACGGGATTGCGGTTTTTCAGGGAAAACGCGGAATTGCAACTTTTTGGAAAAAACGCGGGATGGCGGCTTTTCGGGAAAAACGGGGAATTGCCGTGTTTCGGAAAAAACGCGGGATTGCGGCTTTTTGGTAAAAAAGCGGGATTGCGGCTTTTCGGGAAAAACGCAGGATTGCGATTTTTCAGCGAAAACGCGGGATTGCAACTTTTCGGGAAAAACGCGGGATTGCAACTTTTCGGGAAAAACACGGAATTGCGGTTTTTCGGGAAAATGCGGGATTAAAACTTTTCGGGGAAAATGCGGGATTGCGGCTTTTCGGGAAAACGCGGGATTGCGGTTTTTCGGGAAAAACGCAGAATTGCGGCTTCTCGGAAAAACGCGATATTGCGGCTTTTCGAGAAAAACGCGAGATTGCGGCTTTTTGGAAAAAACGCGGGATTGCATATTTTCGGTAAAAACGCGGGTTTGCGGCTTTTTGGGAAAAATACGGGATTTCAGTTTTTTGGAAAAAATGCGAGATTTCGGCTTTTCGAGAAAAACGCATATCCCAGATTGTTTTTCCGAAAAGCCGCAATCCCGCGTTTTTCCCGAAAAGTCACAATCCTGCGTTTTTCCTGAAAAGTCGCACTCTCGCGTTTTTCAAGAAAAGCTGCAATCCCTCGTTTTTCCCAAAAAGCCGTAATCCGCGTTTTTTCCCGAAAAGCCGCAATCCTGCGTTTTTCC
>OVAO01000409.1:0-21603 GCA_900406285.1 Biscutella auriculata | reverse complement strand
AAAAAACCAATTTAACCCTCATCCATTTTCATTTGTAGCGTTTTGTATCACATCAGTTAATACACTTAATTTAATAGTCATCCCCTTTTCTTCATTAATAGCACCTCATTAATCGCACCTCTTCTTATCTTTATTAAGAAAAACGGACAGAGAATTCAACCGCATTGTCGACTTAAAGATGGCGAGAAGACATCAAGTTTCTCTCACTGATCTACACGAAGAACTACTACAACAAATCATGTTACGGGTGGCCAAGGCTTCCCTGCATGATGCTGTACGACTGAGTCAGGTGTCAAAAGTCTTTAAAATGCAATGGAAATCAGCTCTAATTCGTTTGGAATGTGCTCTGCATCAACTCCCCTTTTTTCCACTCTTCGAAAACGGTGTCGAGGTCAGAAGGTTAGCCGTCGCAATGAACACATTTTGATAGGCATGTAATCCCGATGCATTGTTCCGGGAAGGTATCACCAACCATTTCGACAGAAGAAGAACAGAGCAACGCCCGAAAGGGATACAACAATTAGAAGCAGCTGCACAGACCGAACACCTCAAAGCCCGATATGTCTATGGCTCGATTCTAGCTTGCGGTGGTGATGAATGCAAACAAGAAGGTTACCACATGTTGGATACCTTGCAGAAACCAACATTGTTTGAATCTTTAAACGAGATGGAGATACGGAGGGTGGACTTCATGAATACTTATTTAGTATTTTTACGTGGCGGTATTGCGACGACGATTGAGCTTCTAGGATTGATCAACCAAGGTCTGATGCACTGATCACTTATCTCTTTCAGGCCAACAAGCTTCTTAAAAGGATGTAAGAAATCAAGTTGGTTAAGACACAAACTTCTCAGGTAAATTCTGATTTGTCTGATAATTCCAGTCTTTGTTCCAGAACATGTTATCCAAATCAAAGGACATAACTCTAGCAAACAGAAGAAAAAGAAGAAGAAAGGAGTCGAGCTAGGAGTAAAGATTCTGCCCCACGAAGTGTTCTTCAGAGACTTGTTGGAGGTGAAGAAGACTGTTGAAGAGGTGAAGACCCTGATGATAAAAGAGGACGCAACCTCGAAACCAATGAAGAATCTGACGAAACTCACTGATCTTGGAAAATTTGCCATCTTTTGCGAAATCAATGGGTATATTCTGAACAACTCACTTTATGATTCTGGATCTTGTGCAAACATTATGTCCTGGAGGGTTGCCGATAAGCTAGAAGTGCTTACACGTTTACCATCCACCATCAGTTTCCATTTTGCCAATTCTGCTCGATCTAAACCTAATGGCATATTCGAGAACGCACCTATCATCCTTGGGGGATGTCTTATCCCCACTAACTTATATGTCTTGGATATGGAGCGACAATCAAACAATGAATTGTTGTTGGGAAGACCCTTTTTAGCAAGTGTTGGAGCACTCTTTGACATGCCTAGGACATGATAGTCTTCACCTACATCTCGAAGAAATTTTTCTTCACACCTATCCCTGAGATAGAATCAGGTAAAGCTTTGTCCTCTATCGAGATTGTGCAAGACTCTACTGATGATATTTTAGGAGAAGCAGTACCTATTTGAAAAAGAAAGGCAAGAAGGGGGAAAAAGAAGAGAAAGACTCTTTCAGGAACAGTCGAGAAAATTGAGGTAAAAACNGGGGGGGGGGGGGGATGTTCAACAACCTCAGGGAAGGACTGCATAAATTTCTTCAGAGAGCCTTGGTGAAAGCGGAGTCAAGAAAACATTGGATAGAGACGTTCGTCCACCTGTACCTACAACATGTACAAAGAAAAGGAGAAGGAGCAGAAAGAAGGAAATCATCTCTATAGATGGAGACACTCACTCTAAGGAAGTAAACTCCTTTGAACCAATCGCTGTTAGAGACATCAAGGAAGCGATCACCATGAACAACCACTCACCCACCCTTGCTGCAACAAAAAAAAAAGTCCAGGAGAAAAAGCAAAGCCAAAAGCACTATCCTTAGGGAACCAAATGGTGTTATTGCTAGGGGACATATGGTGGAACTCATACCCATAAGATGTGATAGTAAAGCGGTTGAGTACAAGATCTGGAGTACAAGGTCTGGGGTACATAAAAACCTAAACCTTTCCATGAGGTAAAAAGTTTCCTTACTCCTGAATGGATAGAAAAAGGAGAAGAACAACTGCCTGAGCTTATGGAAAGAAACGTGGTGTTTCGTCTACCACTACCAATCAAGAAACGCACCACACCTCCACCTACACCAGATTCACTTACAAAAGAGAAGGACGAAACCTCTCCTCCTAGCACAACCACAACTTGATTGAAAGAAAAGAAAAACTGTCAGGCTCGTGACGTTAAACAAGCGCTCATGGGAGGCACCCCACACGTACTTCACAAAATATGGATTGAGATCTGTTTTTTTCACATGTTTTTGTGTTTTTGATGAGTTTCAGGTCAACTTTAAGATATTTTTTTGAAACGACATACATGGCATAGTTCGATCGAACTTGTGTGTCGTGCTAACCAGTTCGATCGCACCACATTGAGCTCGATCAAACCGGAAAGCCGGGGGATGAAGACCCATGATCATTCATTCGTAGGCAATGTGACCCCTCCTTTGTAAAAAACAGAGTATCCTTTTACTTTTGGTTTCTAAAAATAATATTGACACTTCGTGCTTTCAGGTTTCTTTTCCCATTGGGACAATGTGAAGTAAGTTTGGAGAGAATGTGCCTCTAGCCACACTTTTCTCTGTAATTTTCTTGATTTAGCACTCTCTAACTCTTTTAGGATTGTGGAATTATGACACTCTCTTGTGATGACTGACCCCTTTTGTGACAGTCTACTACCTAAGTGTCACAAGTGATGGATGTTGTTCAGTGTAGGGAAACTAGTGAACCACATGACCAAACTCCCTCCTAAAAAATTAAGGCTTGATAGAGCTTGCTAGATCTAAAGCCGCTTATCATAACCTAACATGAATTTTAAATTTTCTTATCAGTGAGTCTGATTTCAAGAAAGAGAACTAGAAAAATGCTCAAGGTTTGTTATTTATTTTACCACTCTCTCTTACCTTGAGTGGCCAGACTCATCTTTTGTTTGGTAACCCCTCCTTTACCCAACCTCCTTTCAGACCTCAGATTTTATGTTCTTTTTATCATGTCATTTGGTGTTCATTCAAGTGCAAAACTAGTTAGTATGACATCTTAGGTGGTTAGTTGATGATAATGATATTTTGCCTACCATGCTTGTGTGTTTTTATTGCCATAAGAAGTATAACATTGGGTAGTTTTAGGATCCATGAAATGGTGATTTAGAATGAGAAAAACGAGACTGGATATTATTTGATTATTATTTGATTGTGTGAGAAATTTCACTCGGAAAAGGTTGAAGTTCGATCGAACCAAAATGAGTTTGATCGAACTCAAAAGCCGTAATAGAATAGTTCGATTGAACCCAAAAAGGTCCGATTGAACCTCCCCTGTATATATATATATACACAGAATAAATAATGGGGGAGAAGAAAATGAAAATCAGAAAAGAAAAGAAAAGGAAGAAAACATGATGTTTTGTTTAAATCTCTTAACTTAGTTCTTGTTTGATTCAAATCCCGAGTGGGTAGTTGGTTTACGCTGGTAGGAAGTATGCTAGGCCAATGTCCTCACTAACTTGATCTCTCTCTTATGATTTTGCATAATGATATGACCCTTTGGCACTCTTTTGATTGAGAACCCCAAACACTTTAAACCCTGACCAAACCCTCTTTACCGGATTGAAAGACTTCTTGAGAAGAAACTCACGCTCTCTTTAATGAATGTATTGAGTTAGCTGATTGGAATGCAAAATCTATTCAGGTGGAGGTTCAGAGTATGGACAGGGTTGGACGGTTATAGTGGGGATCTGGGGACAATGTGCTAACACTTTTGGTTTGTATGTGATCTACAAGATGTGTTAGATTATGGTCAACTGAAGAGAGTAGAATCCCTGCAGTTCCCCTAGGGCTTTGATTTGTCTTTACTTGAGGAAAAGCAAAGGTTCAAGTCCGGGGGATTTGATATGTCTTATTTTTAGGGGTTTTAGTCTCATCTTCTGAAGGGATTACAAACCCCTTTTTGAGTTATTAATGTGTTGTTGGAGCCTTTTTGTCTCCTTTCAGGGTTTCACAGGTCTGGAAAGGATATTCGAGAATAAGAAGCATTATGGGCATTTTATAGCAAAGACTGAAGAAATCATTCCCGTCCAAACATGAGTTCGATCAAACCCCACCTGAGTTCGATAAAACCGAGACAATTCGACCAGATCCGCAAAATGCAGACTCAGGAGAGGAATTGAGATTGGGGTCGACCAAATCTCTCTGATTTTGATCGAACTCAACTCTAGATGAGGCAACCTGAACTAGAGCGAGAAATCCGGGATTAAATGCCGGAGACCAAGTATGTTCGATCAAACCCTATTGGGTTTGATCTAACCTTAAAGAAGACTTTCTAGAAAATCTTGTTTTGAAGCTCAGGCCCACTTGTACCCTGCTGACATCACAAGGCACTATAAAAGCACCAGAGAGACACAATTTTTTTGTCACACTTTTCTTAGGATTTTATTGCTTATTATTTTTCTACAATTAGGGTTTTTATTTGATTTGCTAGGGGAGATAGATTTAGATCTGAAAAGTATGTATCTGGAACCCATGTTTTTATCTATACAAGTACTATTTTATGCTTTCAGTCATGCTTTGTTTGTTTGCATCAACTATGTATGAGTAGATCATTAGATTGGATCAAGGGTTAACTAGAAGGGTATGCTAGGGTTTATTCTTGACTAAGTTTAGAAAGAAGGAAACAATTGGGATCCTTCCTTAGTAACTGATTTGTAGCCTGAATTCGACATGACAAATTGGGTTTGGGCTTAGACTGATCCAAGTCTGGCAAGCACCAATTTGGATCACCCAAATCAGTAACTAAGGAAGTTAAGGTTAGTCATTTATGTCTGACAAACATAGCGACTAACCTTGTGACAATTACTGTATCTTGCTTAAGCGGGTCCGCCTATTTGATGGGATAACATTAAATTGGACTACTGGGATTTCTAGGTTCTCGGGGCTAGCATTACTGAAGTTGTTAGTACCTGAAGGGCACTGGTTAGGCGTTGGTTTACACTTGAGATCCTAGGGTGAACCTACTTCAGAGATTTAGTAAAGGAGACATATATTAAGTTCTCATGTTGGCTTTATCTCTAGCTGAGCGTTGAGTGACGAACGCGAGGTGCTTTTAGAGTAAGTCTAGAGACCTAAGCTATGTGATGTATGCGTGACCAACCTCAAGCTTGGAGCTAGAGGAGACGTTTAGGACAAGCTTGACCCGAAGCTTGCACATGGACTTGAGCCGCTTTTGAAGACTATATTAGAGAGTCTTGAAGATCATTCACAACGTTTGGAGCTTAATGGAGACCATTCAAGTCATCATAGCCTTAGAAGCTCAAGTCATGGATCACCTTAGAGGTGTCCAAATTAGTACTTTTTTCCTGAGTCGGGTTTTATCCCATTAAGTTTTTCCGACCGGGTTTTAATGAGGCTAAGATGGACACACCCTTTCCTAAGTGTGTATCCCTGAAGAAAGAGGAAGAATAGCTCGACCCGTGCAAAATGCCTAAACCGAGACTTGGAGATTTTTCCTTCCTTATGCACGTTTTTGCCATTATTTGTAGGGTTTCCTTAGCTTTGTTCTCTTGACTATATAAACCCTTTGTAAACCAAACTTGGTCTTTAACTTTCATATTTTTTTTTAAAATCAAAGTGATAACTTTTCTCCCATGGAAACTCATGTTCTAAGAGTGTGTCATATCTCTTGAACTCCTTTGGTGTGTAATATCCAAAGGCCTATCACATTGTATCAAGAGGCTTCTCACACCTCTTATGGTCCTTCTCATTCCACCATTTTCTTCCATCTTTCATCTCATTGCAAACCATCTCCACTTCTCCATTTTACTCACAGTTCAAGCTTCTACTTCACCACTCCATCAAGATCTTGTCCCAACCATCTCATCTTCCTCATCTTCCTCATCTCCATCTCTTCACGTCATCACCTTCATCATCCCATCCTCAAGATCTCATGCCATCAAGCACATCTTCATCACTTCATCAAGCAAGCTCATGGATCCATATTTTCTCCATCCTTCCTCTAGCAAAGTTTCCACCTTTGTTCACTCACGACTTCACCCTTAACTCACAGTTGCAATCTTCATCAACAAGCTTCATATCATCAACTCCATCTCGCCATATTCACCAACAAACCATAAAGCTTCCTCCTTTTCACCCTATTTCACCTTCAAAGCTTTAAGATCTCAACTTTCTCACTCATCTCCTTCTTGGTTCAACCCTAGGGAGGCATGCATCACTATGTCCCTAGATCCTACATGTATTTTTCTCGAAACTTTATCAGAGAAATTCCTGTCAAAACCCCTTCTAGGATTCCCTAGGTCTGATTGCCTGCTTATCTGAATTCACCCCTGCTTTCTTATTTACTGCTTTTATCACTTCACCATTGCCTGCTACAATCAATCAACCAACCCTCATCTAAGTTTTAGCCATTTCTCAGTATTTCTTGTCTCATCGAGTTAGTCTTTAATCTCTTTGAATTTGATCCCTAAGTACTACAGTGTCAGTCTATGCACTTGCAGATAATAGTTGTTTAGGGTAAAACCGGAGTGACATCAAAATGTTCGCAAAGTAATCGACCGCTATTCTTGTGAGGGCGTTATCCTCATCCATCCATACTCCGTCCTTGTTGAAAAGTCTCGAGATCTTGTTCTGCGCCCTCTGTTGCTTAGTCTGCGCGTGAATTTTTGTGTGTTATGATTACTTTCCTTTAACCACTTATTCCTGCTCTTTTGTTGCTAGTATTGTTCTTCATCCCGATATGCTTTCTGGACTTGCTGAGATATCACCATTAAGTCGGTCGAGCTCTGGTCATCGTTATTCGCCCTAGCCAAGCATTATTTAAGCTATTATAACGTTTTCTACTTCACCATTTCTGATGCTTTTCTCCAATGAGAAATTGATCTTCTACAATGCAAAATCTTCTCCCTAGCCCCTCCGGTCTCTTGCCCACCATCCATCCTCGACCGCTTCCATCAAACACTCCACTTGGAGCAACCGTTTGTCAAAATGGAAACGCCGCCTACACCGCATTCGTCGTTCCTCTAAAAATGCCAAGATCGGCCCGTGATCGGAGCCGATCATATCCATATATTCGAGTTTGGTGATCGGGAACATGGAGTGGAAGTCTGCATTTGCCAGAGCTCTGTCCTGACGACACCTAACTACCCTGAGGCGCATTGTCCTCTCCATGACAGTTGGTTACCTACACATGGGAACTCAGAAAGACCACAATAATTAATCATGTCATTAAAGGGTGCAAAAGAGTTTACCCGACATGTATGCCTTCCTTGCATTTCGTGGTTCCCGGTAATCGTGTTAAAGTCTCCGGTAAGGAGCCACGGGTGGGATTGCCTTGTATTGATACTCCTTAGTCTTTCCCAAACCTGATCCCATTTTGAAGTTACTAGATCTGCATATATAAACGATATGTAATATTTTCTATTTATTTTCCGTTTCAATATCAATAATCCGGTTGCTTTCGTATAGAATGTCCACCTTTGTCTCTTTGTTGTAGAAGATGGCCAAACCCCCGCTTGCCCCAACGGGGTCGACAGTGAGAAGACATTCGTAGTCGAGATGAGCCTGAATGTTTTACACGAACTGTTTATCCTGTTTTGTTTCCGACAGGAATAAGAATTTCGGTTTGTATTTCCGCCATAATATCCGTAGAAACTCAATGTTCCATTTATTTTCAAATCCTGACAATCCCAACTTAATACTTTCATAAGATAAAGAAATTTAATCTACCATACCTTGGGCGTGTCATAGAGAGACCGAGACACCTTCCTTGTTGGTCATGTTGACCCCCGAGTTACCGAGAAGAGATCCCCCTGCATAACACAATAAAATAAAAGTAATATTATTCAGATGAAAGGCTGGGAAAACACTCAACATAAACCATATATAACTTATCAACATAAGTCATATCAAAGTCTTAAATTTCTATTTTTATACAAAAACGAAAATTTGTAATAAAACTACAATGTTATCCTAGTGAATACTTTACCATTTAAAGTTTTAAAAACCTACAATAAAAATATAAAGTTATAGTTGTAATCAGTGAGTACCTAATCTCTTCTTTTTTTCCAACAATCTCTTCCTCTCACTAGTAATCAAAACAGAAGAAACCTTTTAAATTCTTTGAACTTTTGTCATAAATCTTTCAGATTCTTTCACTTATCAAATATCTAATCTTCCTTCAAATGATAGTTAATTCTCTTCCAAAGAGAGAAGACGATTTTAAGTCCAAAAATCTCTGATTTAAGTTCTTAATTTTGTGTTATGTTCAAGAGTTGTTGGAAGATAATGTTGAAAGACGATGTGTATTAAACTGTGAGAATAAGGTTATGATCATTGTACATGGTTCGGGTATTATGCATAAAAAGATTCAACGTATGCATGAATGTGCATGAACTTAAAAAAAGTGTTGTGCATAATGCCAATATTCAAGGAGAATGCAAAAACCAAGACTAAGACTGAAGTAGAATGTGCTTAAGCATAGATGTAAGTGGCTGGAGTCAAATGTGCTATTTCAGGAGTATAGGACTTGTCATTTTCAAATCAGAGCTTAAGGACAAGGAGGAAGAAGACAAAGAAGTCAGCTTCCTTTTCATCTGCCCCAAGGCATGATAGTGACCTCTCTCCAACAGCTCTTTCCTCTTTTAGATTAGGGCTCCTTGTATGTTGTATCCCTATAAATATGTGATGTATGCTCTCTCATTTGAATCAAGCAAAGATGTAGTTCATTACTCTCATTTTCGTCACTCTCTCTCATACTCTCTCCATTCTCTCCAAAACTCTTTCATTTCAGTTCATACTCTCTCAAATCTCTGAATTCTAACATGGTATTAGAACCATTTGGATCCATTCTCTCACTCTATTTCGCAAATATTCTCTCATTCTTTGCTTCAAATATGTTCCTATTTCTGTTCTTGAAATCTGTTCTTAAAGAACTAAAAACTGCTAAAAACTATCCAAAGCAGTTTTGTAAAGAGCAAGTCTTAGTTATGTCCGAAAATGAGTAAATAGATAAGAGAGAGATGATCTAGTTTGAGTTTCTTAAAGCTTGTTTACAAGTAGGACTTTGCTCTTATGAGTGTAAGTGAAGGAACTCAACAAATCTAGCTCTCTCTTTTCTTTAAAAGAAGATGAACCATGAAAACTGTTTTTAATCAATAAAAATCAGTTTCATGTTGAATCAAACTCCTCATGGGGAAGAGAACCATGTTCCTTTGTTCTTATGAGCTAAAGGACTTGATGAGTCTGAAACCCCTCAAAAAGATCTAAAGAGAAAGAGAACCTTGTATCTTGATTCTTATGAGCTAAGGAACATGTTGAAATTTAAATAGTCTCTAAAAGATCCAAAGGAAAAGAGAACCATGTATCTTAGTTCTTGTGAGCTAAAGAACATGTTGAATCCGAACCTCTTAAAAGGAACCAAACCAAAACAAGGAGAACCATAAAAGATATGATGAATCCATCTTACATTTGGAAAGCCCTCTCTGTTTCTCTTTATTTTAATTTGGCCATGATCAAGAATTATCAAGCTAGCCTAATAATTCAGAGCCATTGAGGAAGTGAACCTTGCTTACTTAGATCTTATGAGTAAAAAGTGGCTTGATGAATCCAAATTCCTTATTCACATTTAAGCAAGAAAGAGATGCACTAGTTTGGATTTCTTTAAACTTGTTTACAAGTGGGACTTTGCTCTTATGAGTGGAAGTGAAGGAATTCAAGAAATCCATCTCTTTCTTGTCTTCAATCTTTTAAACCTTCTCTATCTTCAAAACGTTTTCAAATCCTTAAGAGAAGGCTAATTTATGTCTGTTTTAAGTTGTTTGTTATATCTAGTACTTGAACTTATGGGTAATGTGTTCCAAAAGTTCTTGTAACTTGATAAAAACAATGGAAAATGAAGAGTTATAAGTATGTCAGTGGGGCAAAATCATAAGGGAAATATGGATTATGAGTTATCTAAATGATGCTCTCTTGATCCCAATTTGATTACTTTCCTAAGTTATACTTAATCTCCAAGTCATGTTTGTTCTCTCTTCTTTCTTTAAGAATTTATAATGGTAGTTTTTACATTTTCCCTCTCTTGTAGTATTAACGAATTTACACCATTTAATCCTCTTATCCGCCTCCATGACTTCGAAAAGGTACTTTTGGAATGCCAATAGGCATGAATGAAAAAGTACGAGTTGTTCATTTCAAGAACATACTAGATTCACTCAGTGGCACTATAACTAGGAAATAGTTGGAGATAAGAGATTCATATGAGAAAACATAAGTAAACGAGCCTCTGCTTGAGCCTCAAATGTAATAAAGTTACATAGTGTCTATTTTTCGTTGATGTATCATCAAATGACACAAGTCTTGGATAAGAATCTACAATGATCCAATATATGGTGAGTTTAATTCTTTCTTATTCTTGCTCAAAGGTTAGTTATATTGTGAAAAATCCAAAGAAACCATTTATGGTCCAAGTTAATCGGTTTCACAAAGGGATAACTAATATGAGCTAAGACCAAACCGTTTTGTGTTGTTATTAAAACCTTGAGATGTTTTACACTCTTATGGAGTGATGAGACTATAAAACCCATTGTATGTTTCTGTCCAAATGTTTTTTTAAAATGGTTTGGTTAAACAAGAGATTCATGGATCACACACTCCTATGAGTTGAAGATGAACCATGATGAATCCATTTCCTTATGGTTTGAGAACCAAGATCCGCAATGCTCTCATGAGCTTAAGTAGCTAAGATCTTGATGAATCCAAAAGACCTTGGTGGTAGAGGGAAGTGAACCATGACATGATGTGCTTATGATAATTCTTTAAGAACATAAGAATATCTTTAAGCATATGTAGTCATGATTAATCCAAAAGTCCTCAAACCATTGATATGATTCATGACTTATGTTTTTTAAAGATCTTTTTTCAAAAGTCATGATAATCAAATTTCTACACTTTAAAGAAATGATTCATGCCTTATTATAGCATGATGATCTAATTATTCTCAAAAGAAATGATTTATGTCTTATTAAAACATGATGATCTAAGTTGTGATAGAACCTTGAACCGCCTTTAAAGGCACTTAAGTCTTTGGCTCTTGAGAAAATCATGGTTCACTCCTTGAGAGTACCTAAGACCATGATTCGGTTTTTTCTTTGTGTTACAATTCCCATGTACTAACTTTGATTGTCTCATGAAGGTTAAAAAAGTAGTAATGGATGATGTACTTTGGTGAGGGGGAGTTGTTTAAGCTCAATATGAGCAAAATAACTCCATTTTCAAACTGCCATCAACAAGAAGAAAGAGAAGGCTATCTCTAATCCTTTAACTCATTTCCATATAATTAGCATAAGCTTTAATAGATTAAGTTTGCAAAACATCTAAAACAGAATCTGAGTAAATGGTTTATGAAACTTAGTCTAAATGAATTAGGAGGTCTAAGGATTTAAGACTTTGATTAGTGAACCACAAAATTACTCATGGACAAAATCATGTTTCTGTTTTTACTATTGCAAAACTTCAAAGAGTGTTTTTTCCACATTGGTGCTTTAAAATTTTGACTTTTATGTGATGTAGGATCAAGATTTCTTACACATCATAGAGGATCAGAGGAGTACACCAATGACCATTCTCAAAACAGTCTAAGAAGATTGATGGTACAAAAAGAAATGAAGGAAAAGAAGAGAGTAGACCCATCTCTTTCATAAGTTGTTAATGAAGATCTTGGATCATGAGGGAGGCTAAGCAACAGTTCAGCTCATGATAGCAAGGGTCATGATCAAGGAAAATCGGTTCAAGATAGTTTTCTATGAAATTCCCCTTGATCATGAGGGAGGTAAAAGGAGAATTCAAAAAGCTTTCATGGAAGAGAAAAAGAATTCAAAACCAAGCGTTTAAAGAAGACAAATTCACTCAATGATCATGAAACATTCAGTTTGTGACAACAAGGAGAATCAGCCAAAGAGCTTAAAGGAGAACTCAAGAGATTAAAAGAGCTAAGGAAAATTCATGTGCATTCAAGATCAAGTACATAATCTGATTTGTGTGACAAGCATTCAAAGGGAGCAACAAGATGAAGGGAGAATCCAAGTGAATGCTAAGAAAAGTGTGTGCTCTTTCCAAACAAAGCTCAGTCTGCAATCAAAGGCAACATAAAGATTGAAGCTTAAAAGGAAACAAAGCAGCATATATGCTCATTAAAAGGCTCATTCCATTAAAACCAGAAGGAGTTATGCAATGAATCAAGTTGATCCAGAAAGCTAACTCAAGACTTTTGCCTACAAAAGAAGAATCAGCTTAAAATCAGTTAGGGTCAGGAAGTTATGGTCTTCTCAAGTTGATAATGACATAAACTGTCGCAGCAGGATATGTGTTCATTCCAAGAAGGATTCTGAGCGAACCAGAAGGAGCAAAACGATGAATCAAGATGATTCAGAAATTTAACTCACTGATCTATCTGTCAAGAGAAGAATCAGCTCAATACCAGCTCGGGTTAAGAAGTTATGATTACCTGAAGTAGCTCAATGAGCATAAACAGAACAATTCTCAAGAGGATTCCATGAAGGGATTCAACAAGAACTTTGATCAAGAAAGCATAAACAGAACAATTCTCAAGAGGATTCCATGAAGGGATTCAACAAGAACTTTGATCAAGAAAGCTAATCAAAGAGTAATGCAGGATGTAGCTCAATGATTAAGCTCAATTGGATTGTGATGACTAAGTCCAAAGGAGAAAGTCATAGATCACAAAGAAGAAGAACTGTAAGACCAACAAGTTAAACCAAGCTCATGTAGAAGGAAAACCAGTAGCTAGATCATCCAAGTTCAATTCAAAGAAGAAGAAGACAATTCAAAGTAAAGTCATTCATGAAGGGAATTTTTTTATCAAAACTTCTCAATACTAATAAAGGAACTAGCTCAAGAAACTCCTAAGCTTCTTAATGTGGCGTATGAAGAAGTAGAACGAGTTCTTGGTCATCTCAGACCCATATTCCTAGAGAAGAGGAACAAGTTCAACATGTCTCAAGATTCTAAGTGAAGATGATCCAGCAAACTGCTACTAAGGTCATTAACACTTTAGACTGAGAAGAAGAAGAAAAGGTTCCTTCATAAAATGCAATACAAGTGCTTTCCATCAACAAGCAGTTCATAGTCTAAGAAATGTAGATTGACTATTAAGGGGAAAGTAAAGAAGGTCAATATCACTCACTGAAAGTTCTAGCTAAAGAGCTAATGAGTATGAAGAACAAGAAGGGATGTGCTCCATGATTCATGAGAAGAAAATCTGGTTCAAAGAAGAAACTATGGTGCTTAAAGGAGAAGCGGTTCTAATTATTGAAGAAGACCTCAACAAGTGATTGATGCATCTTACTCAACCATTGAAACTTTGAAAAACAGATTAATCATGGTTTGGAAATGTAAAGGAATTCATGAGGCAAAGGAAGTGAGAACAAAGAGTGACGCATACTTGCTTGCCAAGAAACTCGGATCAGTTTGCCAAGACTTACCCTAGGCCATGGATCCCTCTAGTTTAAGCATTCCCTAGGCCATGGATTCTACATTCTTTTTCCTTTAGTATGGTTTTGTCCCAAGACGTTTTCTATACTAAGGTTTTTAATGAGGTAAAATTAGCTTGTTCATTCGATCATATGCTAAGCTTGAGGGGGAGTATTAAACTGTGAGAATAAGGTTCTGATCGTTGTGCATGGTTTGAGTATTATGCATAAAAGGATTTTAAGTATGCATGAATGTTCATGAGCTTAAAAGAAAATATTGTGCATAATGCCAATATTCAGGGAGAATGCAAAAACCAAAACCAAGACTGTAGTGGAATATGTTTAAGCATAGAAGTAAGTGGTTGTAGTCAAATGTGCTATTTTAGGAGTATATGACTTGTTATTTTCAGATGCTTAAGGACAAGGAGGAAGAAGACAAAGATGTCAACTTTCTTTTCAGCAGCCCCAAGGCATGATAATGACCTCTCTCCAACAAATCTTTCCTTTTTTAGATTAGGACTCTTATATATTGTATCCCTATAAATATGTGATGTATGCTCTCTCATTTGAATCAAGCAAAGATGTAGTTCATTACTCTCATTTTCGTCACTCTCTCTCATACTCTCTCCATTCTCTCAAAAACTCTTTCATTTCAGTTCATACGCTCTCAAATCTATCTCTGAATTCTAACAATACGAACATGTATCTCCTTGAAATCTACATTGGATTTGGGTTTTTAGATCTGTACACTTTTATTGATAAAATATTTAAATAGATCTCGACGAAGAGTATATAAGAATCTATGGAAAGGAAAACATTCGTCTTTCGCTCTCTGTCTCTCTTGCCTTTTTTCCCTTCATAGCTGCTACGCGAACCAGTGGAAAAACAAAAAAAAATACAACTTAAATAAAGAAAGAACAATGTTGGAGCCTAAAGCCAACTATGGTCGTCAATCAGGTTCGCTTCTTTTTTCTTGAACTATTTACATCTTTGTGTTATTCTACCACTCTTATAGATGTTTCTCCGTTGGAGGAAACAGTGAAATAATTGCTTGTTTTTGAAATATATATCAGATGTGGTTGATTGGGAAAATCGCAGGATTGTAGCAATCGATTTTGGAAGAAGCAAGTATATATTTGCTAAATTGTGGCTCTAAGATTATCTTGCAGAAAATTTATTATTACTGTGAACATGTAAGTGGATTGTGATTAATATGATAAAGAGGCTCTCTATTATGCAAGTGCCTGAGAAATTGGTTCTACCTCATGTTCATTCCATGTAATGGATTTTGTAATAAGTTTTTTTGAGTTTATGATCCACATGGGATAAGGGAACGTGAGGGTCTACCCAAATGTAAAGAGTTTGGATTATCAAAGAAGGAGCTGAAGAAAGTGGTATTATTGTGATGTTGGCTCTTTTGACTCAGCTGGTAACTTTCAATCTCATTAATCATTTAATGCAGTGTGTATTATATATCGTGGATGTTAGCTTTGATTTTTTTTCTTAAAAAATGTTTTTGATGATCAACGACATCATTTGGGAAAACTCTTTTGGCTTTTAGTTGTGATGCAGTTGAGGAGCTTTGTACTCAATTATTTTCTTCCTTTTACAGCTGCATAATTTTAAACTTTTTAGATTCTGGAAACTAAGTTATGAATTATGGTTTTGAAGCATTTAGTTGAATTCTTTTGTTATTGACTGATCCAATTTATCATCTGGTTTTTAGGATTTAATTTTTCTAGTTTCTTTTACGAGTGATTCAACAGTGGGAACGAGAGTTCTTGGACCAAGAGAAAAGATTCTGGTTTGCAGTAGGCTCTGAAATCTTCTGTGAAATTGGCTTTCTCTCTCATTATACTCTGAAAACTTACTTGTTCACTTTAGATTCTTGGGGTTGGAGTATTGATTTCGAAAGCTTAAGAAGGTTAATCATGGGGTACTTGTTGCTTTCAAGCACTTCCATGACTAGGAACTGTCCATGCCAAAATTGCTTCTTCTAAAGTTTCATGAATTTGGTATGTTTGTTATGATTGAACTAAGCAGAACTCTTGTTCGTATTGATTTTATCAAATGAAAAGAAGATTACTGATAAGCTCCTGCCTATGTGAAGAAATTAAGAGAAACAGAACACGTAGAGTCATGGAGAAGGAGCTATTAATCAAAGACGCTAAGAGATGTAGAGGGTTTCAAGAATAGTTTTGAATTAAAACTTTGTCGTTTAAGTTCTTTTGGATTGAATTTAAGCTATGCCTCAAACTTAGGGCAAAGGAATGAAAAACATTATCAAATCAATTCCCAAACCAATCTATATTTCTTCTCTCTTATTCTTTACTGTTCTACTCTTTTCTAAACTCTGTTCTTCGTCTATTCTCCCTCCATTTCTTCTTAACTGATAAGGTAGTTCTTATCAATTACAAGTGAATCCAAGAACTCTATCTCATAATGATCGATTCTTTCAATTCTAAGAAGCTTATATGCTCTAGTTTAAATTTCACAATTAAGTCAATAATAACGAGTACTTATTTTTCAGGCAGAGGGCGCATTCAGCAACATAATCCTCAACGTGCTTGTGGAGACCTTTCCACTCGAAGTACTTTTGAATACGTTTGGTTGTACGCATAATGTCAGAGTGGCCACTGAGTTTGCCATCGTGAAATTCAGAGAGGATGATTGGAATAAACACCGATGTATGCGAAATCACCAGTCGACACTTATACCACAATCTACCTTTAATTACCGTAAATCCAGGTTTAGGTGCATTACCCTGTTCAACTGCTTCGTTAGTTCATGTAGCGCATTGTCATGATCAATTTCTGCTAATAAACTCAAAAGTATTGATGGAAGTCGGGACATTGAAGGTTGGTAAGTGTGGCTGTATCAGTGTGATCTATTCTCGACCATCCGTCCGCAACTTTGTTCTCAATTCCTACCTTATAAATAATATTGAAATCATAAGCCACGACGCGAGTCAACCAGCGTTGGTAATCGAGGGAGATTTTGGGTTGATCCCGAAGACACGTGAGGCTCTTTTGATTTGTATTGACAGTGAGGTGATGACCTTAAAGATAGTGCTGCCATTTCTACATCGCAAAGACAACCGCCATGAGCTCTCGTTCGTAAATGGGATTGAGCTTCTCTCAAGGTCTCAAACCGTGGATATAATAAGCGATAGGGTGGTGGTTCTACATTAGCACAACTCTCAAACCAGTACCTGATTCATTTGTCTCCACCACAAACGATTGTGTGAAATCAGGAAGTGCCAAAACCGGAGCTGCCACCATTGCATTCTTTGAGCGTTTGAACGTTGTTTAGGCGTCTGTTGTCCATTAGAACTAGTCTTTGCGTAATGGTCAGTGATTGGGCGAGCTTTAACACCATAGCCCTTACAAAATGACGGTAATACCCGGTGAGACCTTAAAAACCACATTGGAATATAACATTCATGAGTGCTTGAAAGGTAGCTGGTGCGTTCGTAAGCCTAAATGGCATAAAAAAAACTCAGGGTCATTCATACTTACAAAAAGCAGTCTTCGAAATGTCTTCCTCACACATACAAATTTGATGATAGCCATGGAGCTTGTCGAGGAGTTGATCAATGATCGGTATAGGGAATTTATCTGAAACTGTCGATCGATTGAGAGCGCTATAATCTACACAAAACCCACAGGAACATGTCTTTTTTCTTTACTAGTAACACCGGACAAGAGTATGGACTACAACTTTGTTTAATTGTACCTGCATGTAACATATCTAGAACAAGCTTCTCCATGAGTTCTGTGATTGATTATGGGTAACAGTACAACTTAACAGAGATAGGGCCCAAACCCATAAATAAAGTGATGGCATGTTCATGGCCCTTGAAAGGCGGTAACGATGTTGGTTGAGCAAAGGTGTTTTGAAAATGAGACAACACCTGTTCAAGCACCCGAGGAAGAGGTACTGGCGGAGTGGTAAAGGATGAAGTCGTGACAACCAACGGTAAATGAACACCATGTCATGTATGATGGCTAGCATGCAACTTCTTGATCGAAACTAGCAAGTGCAAGGATTGGTCTCCCATAGACGTGACATCACGACCCCGATAAGTAAAGGATAATCTTGAGCTCGCCAATCGAGTTGACAACTCCACAAAGCCTCCAGCCATTTCACACTGAGAATGACATATACTCCACCTGACGCGAGAGAAATGAAGTCCGCTCCAAAAGGAATTCCCAAAAGTTGGAACTGAAATGCTCGTCAAACCCCAAGGCCCCACACTATGACGACGTTAACGAGAAGAATATCCAAGTCCCATGTCGATGATAAAGGCAATTGAGCGCGTTGTTGGATGGTAGGAACAATAAAATTGTGGGTCGCCCCACTGTCCAAGACGACGATAACCTCACGATTTACCTATCATGCCATTGATCTTAGTCTTTCGTGGTGAGTTATGACCCATGAAGGAATTGAATGAAAATATCATACACGTTGAAGAAGAAGAAGGTTGAGACTAATTTGTGTTCTCCGTGGGTATGATTTCAGATTCCTCGAAGGCTTCCTCACCTAGAATTTTGACCTCATAACCATTAATGACTGATAGAATCCTCAGTTGCCCATTAAGGCATTTGTGACCCCTGTACCAATTGCCATCGCATTTGAAACAAATGCCCTATTTATGTTTCTCATCCAGCTCTGCATCGGTGTTCTTCTGTCGAGGTCGTAAGTATTGTTGATGTGTGGCCGAAGTATGTGTGTTAGGAACAATTATGCTCGTCTTGCCTTGAGTGTTATCCGACTGAACTGATTGGCGTGGTTCCCAGGTGTCACGTGACTTCCAAGTGGACATTGGTGTAGTCCGCTTTGCATAACCTGAATACCTAGAGCTCACATTTGGCGACCCATTGCTGACTACCCTGCAAAATCCACTGGTTTCTATTTGCAACACTGCTGCAATCTGATTGTCAATTCCCACAAGCTCTTTCGTACGTAGTACCTCTCACAACTCCTGGTTCAGCCCATTAGAGAAGACGTCCTCCAATCATTGGTTGTATAACCTTGGAATCTGAGCCGATAATTTGTGGAAACCAATCTCGTACTCCGCTGCAGTGCTTGTTTGTCATAGCGTAAGTAACTTCTTACCAAGTTCGTCTTTAATCGATTTGCCAAGACCCGAAATCTCTTCTATACATCTCCTAAGTATACCATTTGAGTCCATCATCTTTCAAAATCAAGGAGATCAAATCCAATTTTTCCACGTCGGTAAAGTGACTAATTCGAAAGAAACGCTCGGCGAGGGAGATCTAAACGTAAGGATATGTTCTGTGAATACTTGCATTTCAATTTTCTTCAGCAAGTTGTCGCGATTCTCCAATTTGTTCATCTGGCGGCGATAACCTACATCATCAAGATCAATATGATGATTGGAAACATGCTTATATACATGATTCTTGCTGCGTTCCGGATCGTTGATTGCAGATGATGTCAGAAGTTCAATTTGGGCAGAATTTCGGCATTCTGTAGAAGTATCTGTCTAGTCCATGATCTACTTCCCTTCGGCCTTGCCTGTGGGATCTGGTGGTTTCTTTTCCTCTGAGCGGAGATGGTGTTCCAGCGATGTAATAGACGAAACCAAAGAATCCATGTTAGCATTCAAGGAATTCACTCTTGCAACTAAAGAGTCGACTCGTTTCTCTGTGTGAGATGTTGATTCACATACTCCTTTGTATCCAGCTTGAAAGAAGTCTTATTGGCTTTGTATTTCGACTGAGGATTGCTCTATTTTGTTGGAAACGTCGTCTTCGTCATCATACTTCCATGGTTTGCTCCTGCCACGATGTCGTCGAGTCACTAGTGCACCAGTTGTTATGATTTAACTGAGCAATACTCTTGTTTGTATTGATTTTTATCAAATGAAAATAAGATTACAGGTGAATCTCAAGAACTCGATCTCATAATAATCGATTCTTTCAATTTTAAGAAGCTCATATCACTCCACCTCAAATCTCACATCTCAGTCGATGCCTCATAATCTTTCTCCTCTCTCCTTATTCAAACTAAAATCCTAAGACTGACAACCATTATCTGGTTTCATTAAACATAACCATGGTACTGAATTAAAATCTAATAACTAAACCGGACCAAGCAAAACATCTAAACCAAAGTTTGTTAGTTTCTCTTGTCCTCATACCGTGTCTTTGAATGTGTTTCTTGAACGGAGTGGTTGGAAGTGCCTTAGTAAATAGGTATGATGCGTTGTCACTTGAGTGGATATATTGAATATCGACTTCTTTGTTTTTGTCGAGCTCTTGAGCATATGAGAAAAATCTTAGAGGAATATGTTTCGTTCTAACGCTCTTGATATATCCTTCCTTAATTTGGGAGACACAAGCAACATTATCTTCCAACATGATTGTTGGTTCTTTATTGACTGTTATTCCACTTGCCTCTTGTATATGTTGAGTCAGAGACCTTAAATATGTACATTCTCTACATGCCTCGTGGAACGCAATGATTTTTGCATGATTTAATGAGATCAAGACTAAAGTCTGTTTCTAAGATCGCCATGATATTGTTGTTCCTCCCATTGTGAAAACATATCTCGTTTGCGATCAGGGTTTGTGAGGATCTGATAATTAGCATGCATCTGCAAGACCAACTTTTTAATTTTTAGTATAAAATAGTCTCAAATCAATAGTCCTTGAAAGCAATATGTTTGATTCCATTCCAGTGTCTGCACGTCAGGGGTGAACTATATCTTGCTAGTAAATTAGTAGCAAACGCTATATCTGATCGGACACAATTTACAAGATACATAAGTATACCGATAACGCTCATGTAAGGTACTTCAAGACCGAACAATTCATCGTTTTCTTCACAAGGTCAGAATGGATCTTTTTTAGTATCAAATGTTCTATCAAGCATTAAAGTACTCAAATGATTCACTTTATCCATATTAATTTTTTTAAGATCCTTTTAGTATAATTTGATTGATGAACAAATATTCCATCTTTTAGGTGCTCTATTTGCAGTTCAAGACAAAATTTGCTTGCCCAATATCTTTTATTTTGAACTCTTCTTTCATGTGGGTCCTTGCTTCTTCAATTTTTTTTCGAGTTCTAATAATGTTCAAATTATCAACATACACAACAATGATCACAATTTCGGATGATGATTTCTTAATAAACACGCAAGGGCATATCTCATTATTAGTGTATCCTTTCTTGAGGAGATATTCACTTAGACGATTGTACCACAAGCAACCAGATTGTTTTAGCCTGTATAGTGATCTTTGTAATTTAACTGAACATACTTCCTTAGATCTTGAGCTCAATGCTCCAAGCATTTAAAATGTTTCAGGGATTTTCATGTACATATTATCAAGTGACCCATATAAATATGCATTCACGACATCCATGAGGTACATTTATAGATTATTGGATGCCGGTAGGCTCATTAAATATTTGAATGGAATGACATCCATAACCGGGGAATATGTTTCCTCTTAATCAATTTCCGATCTTTTAGAGAATCCTTGTGCGAAAAGTCAGGCTTTATATCTTGTGACCTCATTCTTCTCCTTCCGTTTTTGCACAAAGACCCACTTGTACCCCACTAGTTTTACACCTTCGGATGTAATGACAATAGGTCTAAAAACATTTCTCTTGTTCAAGGAGGATAATTCAGTTTGCATGGCCATTTTCCAATTCTCCCAATCAGATCTTTTCACACATTCTAATATGGATCTTGGATCTGGATCATCTATTTCATAGTCAATTTGGATACAGAAAAGGAGAATGTTCCATCACTATCTTTTATTTTATCTCTTACCCATAATTTTCCAATACTCGAGTAGGAGATGAAAATTTAATACTTTTATGTATCTTTCAGATCCTTTTCTTTGTCTAGTTCTTTAGGAACAATTTCACTGAAGTCTTCTTTATGGATTGTTGAATCTATGAGACGCTACTCAGGTCAGGTATATTTTGTCAA
>OVAO01000408.1:0-21618 GCA_900406285.1 Biscutella auriculata | reverse complement strand
TTTTCTCAAGCATAAGTTTTAATGAGGCTAGATAAATTACTTCCATCTATACTACTTGGTAATATCTTGGTCCCATAAAAAACTCAAATAAAGTGGAAGCAATTAAATAAGCATGAAGAAACCAAAGAGTCATGTTTTATATTTTAAATGTAGTCTTTGTTTTATTTAATTTTATGTCATTTTCGTGAAGGAGCCTTTGTCATCTCATTCCTATTTATATTGTGCACGAAATTATCAATAAAAACATTCATCCTTTTGTTGTGATAACACTTTTTGGATCATTTGAGTGATATACTAAAGATTGGTGTGAAGCCAACAAAACCCCATTTTCTTCTCCGAAGAAATTCTGTCTACTTTTTGTATGAATCAACTAAGTAGCAGTCATCTATCCCTTCATTTGATCCTGTCGTAGATCATCTGATTATATCATCACCATAACCACTGCACTCATCCATTTCGTCACCCATCATACCGCATCAACCGAGTCATCGTTTTGCATCAAAACGTACCAAAACGTTCATCTATTCATATCTTCCGCAAACTCTGATCATATCACCTTCAAAATCAGTAGCTCATCACATCAAAGTCATCCATTATCAGGTTAGGATCACATCACAGATTTTTATTAAGATAAAATTAGAATTTATGTACAATAAGATATTTATTGGGAAGGATATTCTCTTGTAACTTATAGCAATATAGCTACAATATAGATTTTTATATAAGATAACAATTTGAAATTATGTATTTAAAGATTTTTATGTGTTGAATAATCATAATTGTGAAATTACGTGATTCTTAAATATTGTTATAATAATATTGATTAGAAATATATATGATTTAATTTACTTAGTCTTTAAATTAATGAGTTCATTATAATTTTTTTAAGTAGATAAATTCTACTTTAATAGTATATATATATATATATAGCACTTAAGAAATTGCTATTCAAATGCACTTAAGAAATTGCTAGTCAAACTTTTTGGAGTTGTAATCTCTGCCAAAATTCACTCGGCAAATTGTTCTTGAATATATGTAATTCAAATGGTGGGGCACACTGCGTGTAAACTTACGACTTTGAAAAGTTAAAAACAGTGTTAAAAGGTAATAGAGAGAAGAAGTTTGTATAGAATGGTTCATCTTCCACTCGTTCTAGTATTAGTGCGTATGATAACACATGAGATTTTGACCCCTTCCTTGTTTCTGTGTTATTATGTTCCGTGTCAATTAATTTATAATTCTAATCATTTCCTATTTGGTCAAAGAAATTTTTTATCATGAAAAGTTTAATTCTTGTCTACTTCAGATTTTGAATTTTGTCTCGTCTATCTTTTTTGCAATCTTCTTTCTGCGTATAAACGTACCATTACCAATTCTAATGTTATTACTTTTTTTCTGGTTCGTTGGGACAAATTCTAATGTCATTCTTTGGATGGTCATTATCGCGTTTTACTATTTTCAAGATCTTATTTGTGAGAAAGACGAACGGTCTATAATGTTTGCTTGCCAAATGTCTTCATCGGATGGACTCTTGTCTAATTGAATATATTTGGGTTAATTATGTCATTGAATCTTATTTTTAATCATAACTATACTTCTACAAACCACTGCGACTTTACTGCCACTTCTAATCTGATTATTTTGTTTTTTCAGATTTATTATTTTGTTTTATTATTAAAATAATTAATTAAAATAAATAATTTATTTTAAAAAAATTTGAAATAAAAACTTGAACTAAATATACTAGTTAATAACATAAGTTCATAAGTTTACGAAAAATAAAATTATAATTTAAAAAGAAAACTAATCGTATGCAGGGGATGAGGCGGGGTTGGAACGTAAGACCGAATTCCAAAAAAAATTGTTTTGGAGGATCGGAGATGGGAGGAGTCAACAAGTATGCAAGTATATTGGAGTTTAGACTTTTAAGGTAAGACACGACAACATCCAAGTGGTTATGGGTGTTTTGATTCACCTGTGTCAAGCTGGCAAAATCATCATCCTTACGAGCTTGTTTCGCATCCCTACGAGCTACTTCCTCATTTTGACAAACCTTCTCAACGACGTTTCACGATTCTTGCTCTTCAATCTTCCTTTAAGCCTCCAGAAGTTGCTCTTGGATGGTCTGATAGGCCGAAACACTAGAAGAAGCTTCATGTCCGTTACAACCGCCCTTGTACAAAATTCTCTGAAGACTGACAATCCCGTAAGGACGATCTCTCTCATCAGCAATAATATACTACAAAAGTATATTAGCGATAATGATATTAGCTTAAAAATATAAATTATAACAACAATTAAAAGAATAAAAGTTTTATCCCTATAGGAAAATACGCGATTAGCGACTAAAAAGAGCGACTCCAGAAGTAGTCGCAGATATTTGCAACTCCTCGGCGACTCAAGAGCGACTACCGACGAACAGTGGCACTTTAGTCGTAAAAAAGTGACTCTACTGCCGTAGTCGCTAAATAGCGACTACGTAACGACTCCTTTTCAGAAGTCGCAATTTATTTGCGACTAAAGAATGAGTACAATTTTTAGTCGCAATCTTTTGCGACTAAAGAGCGACTCCTATGGAATGCGGTGGATGGAAAGCGACGTTCAGGTAACAACTGATGCAATAGTCAGATACAGAGTCGCTTTGGAGTCGCAAAAGAGCTACTCCAAAACGACTTCATGTTCGATTTCAAGTTTATTTCAACATATATTTAATTTATAATCGCTACGGATCATATATACTCTACTTGGTATCATAAAATCATTACTTTAACTTCAATTTTCTACTTAAAAAAAAAAATTGAATGGACCAAAATTGTCACAGAAGTATAACATAAGCATTACACTTAACAGGAAACCTTATTCATCCGAGTTGATCATAAATTCTTTTAGTATTTATTTCATTTGAATTACATGGTTATAAGAGTTTATATATATCAAACTAAATACACTCGGTATTTTTTAGTTTGGTCAACAGTTAAAAAAAAAATACTTAAACCGAACAATTATTAAGAAAAACAAAAACCCCTTATATAATATTACTTGTATACAATTATTGAATTTGTAACATAGCTAAGTGGTTCTTACCCATACTCAGGTCCTCTGCCTTCCCATAGCTTAGGGTTCGAATCCAGGCACATGTTTTTCTTTTTCGTATTTATGGAGTCGCGCTGGAGTCGCTCTTTAGCGACTCCATTGTCGTAGTCGCTATTTTGCGACTCCATAGCGAATATTCGAAGATTCACCCGGATAGGTGACATGTATTACAACCGTAGTCGCTATTTTGCGACTCCGGTGCAACCATGTAACCCTCAACCCTGAGTAGTTGCAATTGAGTCGCAAAAGAGCGACTCCGAAGCGACTACTTGTTTCATTTTTAGTTCATTTCAGCATTTCTTTAAATTAGAATCGCTTCGGGTCGTATATAATCAATTTGGTATCAGAAAACCATTACTAATCTTCAATTATCTATTTTTTTTAAAAAGAAATCAATCGACCGAAATTGTTTCATAAGTATAACATAAGCATTACACTTAACGGGAAACCTTATTCATTCGAATGGATCATAATTTGTTTAATATTTATTTTCTACGAATTACATGGTTATAAGAATTTATATATTTCAAACTAAAGACGTCTCGATATTTTTTTTAATTTTGTGAAACGTAGTGAATATACAATCCCTAAACCGCATGAGCGAACCAAACAAAACTAAAACGCTAAATAATAATATATTATAGTTCTATTGTAATATACCACAAATATAACAGTGGTCTAGTGGTTAGAGCATGGAATGAAGAATGAGCAGGCTCGGGTTAGATTCCCCCAAGCCCACATATTATTTGGTATTTATCTAACGATGGTGGTGGGACATCCTCCTCCGGCGACCACTGTTTAATTGTTTTTTATATACAACGTAGTTGCAAATTAGTCACACTTTTTACCGACTACATTTATCGACTCCGCCACGGAGTCCTAAATATTTGCGACTCCATTGACGAGTCGCACTTTAGTCGCAAAAATGAGGAACTACGTTACGACTACACTATAGGTGCGACTGCTGATGCAGTCGCTAAATGTAGTCGCAATTTAGCGACTCTGTCAAGAAGTCTCACAAATGTCTCAAAAGAGCGACTACGGAGCGACTATTTCAATTAGCGACGCCAAATTAGTAACTACACATTGGACTCGCTCAATAGTCGCACTTATCCGTTTAGCGACTAAAGAGCTACTCCTTTTGCAGTCGCTAATCGCGTGTTTTTTTGTTGTTGTGTATAATACCTAAATGAATACTTCATTCATCTGCTCTTGAGTGAGCTCAACAGCTTGAGATGTGCCATCTGAAGCTTTAGCGGGATCCATCTGAGACACTTTCACCGTAACGACCTTGTCAAAATTCTCGCACACCTTATGAGCCTTCTAATCCACATACGTCTTGTCTAACCTTGTATGGGTCTTGTGGAAGACTTCACCAAAATGGACCGGTCTTCATTTTTCACGCGTCTACAATGAAAATTCAAAAATTCATATTATAATTGATCATGTTATATTAAAAAAAAACAATTTAAACTTCTTACCAACTCTTGTTGAATGCGCGTATAGGATTTCCGGCCTGACAAGTATTTATGAACACCGAGTCCATCTCAGTTCGAATTCCGAGAGTTGGACGCATTGCTGCTCCTCTCTCGAAACTCCTCGGTGTCCCAATGCTGGCACATAGTAGTCCACAAGGACTCCCCAATCCACCTCAGACGTTTCCCTTTTCTCTTCACCCGGGAGACATTTTATTTCATCTGACGGACGCAAACCTTGTCGAACTCTTGACGCATAATTCAATGATGCCGGATCCAAATTATAAGATTGCTACATCTAATATAATTTATGTTATTAAAACTCTAAATATAATTCAAAAGTAATCAATTGTATAAAAAAATTAGAACGTACCGCGAATGGGTAGAAGTAATGGTTCTACACTTCCGTAGGCTTTACAGTTAAACTGTAATAAAGACCATCAAATTTTTCATTCAATAGGGTCGAGATGGTACAAACTAAAACGATGTTATCTGGATCGAACCTTAACATTTTATAAAGTTACATAAATATTGTAATAATTATAAGATAATTTTAAATTCACTATTAATTTTAAAATTTGTAAAATTTTAAAATTCATTAATAATTTTAATATGCATTAAATATTTTAAATTCATTATTTTTTTAAAAATCTAAAATTATTTTAAATTTTCTAAAATCATTCTAAAAATTCTAAAATTAGTTTAAATTTTCTAAAATTTTCTAAAATTACTTTAAATTTTCAAAAATAATTTTAAACTATCTAAAATCAATATAAAATACATAAAATCATTTTTTGTCAACTTTTACTATTATATTAAATAAGAACAAACCATACCAAAGACAAATCCCACAGGGGACATGATAAGACCCTTTGAAAGGCCATATACAACACCTCACACAGGAGGTAGAAATACTTCCCACCAAGGAAGCGGAGAAATTCCAAGGAATGGATGTAATAGTCTGGAATTATTGTTACTAGACTAGAAAACACCCAATTTACCCCATTTAATCGGCATAAACTGAAACGTGATAATACTATTGGATTTGAACCCTATAGGATGCCCTAGATCTAATACAAAAGGAAATATCCAAAATGGTGAGCTTATGGGCTACAAGACCACACAATAGCCAAGACAATGAGGAGTGGGATGTGGCATTGAAGGGGCCACATGTTTGCAAATGAGCCACAAACATGAATCTGGATGTGACGTCATCCCCACCACCAACGTGATTCCGGATGCACCCTTTCTGACATGGCTGTAAAACCGTCAAAAAAGCTTCATATACGGCCAATCTCGCAAATCTACACTGAGCAGCGATTCGATGAGCAACCACTTCCCAGCGACGAACAAATTTTTCAATCGATGGAGAACGAATCTGCTAACCGATGAGACCCAAGAGATCTAGGTGCGAGAATAGGAGATGGAGGCAAAACGACAAAATCTGACGGAGGTTGACCACCAATAGGAGAAGAAACGTTGTCTTAGCCCAGAAGATACTACGTCAGTGCACAAAAGGTGGGATCTCATGGGAACAACACGACCAAAGCCGCGTGGAAGGATCGACTAGCCGTCTTCTTCTTCTCCCAAATAACATCAACTTATTTATTACTTGTACAATAGAAAACAAAGAAAATGGGAGTCCCTCCTTGCTGCTCACATTGCTATGGGAGCCACCGGAGAGCAAGGAGTCGCCGAAGAAGATGATAAAAATCAGACGATGAATTGAAAGTTCTAGAGAGGATTTTTAGAGAGAGAAAAACTTTTTTTTATTCTTCTATTTCCGTCGGGGGAGGGTTATGATTAAATTTTTTTTAAAAATATCTAAAATTTAGGCCTACTAAAATCATTCTAAAAATATCTAAAATCATTCTAAAATATCTAAAATCATTATAATCTATCTAAACTCACTTTAATTATCTAAAATCATTCTAATATTTCTAAAAAATTATAATATTTAATAAAAAAAGTAAAATTACTAGATCCTCTTTCGACCGGGCTGGGGATAGAAGCTGCAAATGTGCACTGCCCGACATGGTAAGTAAAGCGTCTAGCGATATCCCTGGTGCTTTGGTCACCGGGACGACTTGCTTTGCCACATGAGGAGGAACTTTTTGGGCCGGGGAGTGTCTAGAGCGGGTGAGTGCCGCATATCCGGTGTTGATCCCAACAATAGTTGGACCCGGGAAATTGTTGAACCGACATGAAGGGGAATTGGTGCATAGGCGGGGAGGGAAATAGCTGTGTTTGGATCAACGTTGACGGACTCAATGAAGGTACGCCGCTGTCATATCACATGCCATAGCGAATGATAATGTGACATACCAAACAAATTAAATCCATCCGTGCACAATCCTTAGTACATGTTTCTTGGTTCTCCAACAAATCGAGGATGTCTATGTTGAAATTTTTTCCATTTCGCTTCATCCGATGGATGAATCATTGTTCTGTCCTCTGACACATGCTCTGCATGCCATCTTAGTGCTTTAGCATTCTTCTTGGTCTGATACATTCTCTTTAATCTGTCCGGCACCGACATATACCACATACGACTATATGATATTTTGGTTTGTTCGTTGCTACGCTTATACCTAGGTGCTTCACAAAATTTGCATTCATCCAATTTCTCATCCTCTCTCTAGAAGATCATACAATTCTCGATACACAAATAAATTGTATGATATGGGAGACCTAGATTCTGCATCAGTATCTCTGTCTCATAATATGAACCCGTCGTTTGGTTTTTGTCTGAAAAAATCCTCGTAATTAGTTGAGTCCAACCGTCGACACATTTTTTACCATATTAAAATCTACTTTCAGGTTCATGTACTGAGCTGCTAAAGGTAATTGTAAGTCCCCTTCATGACAACCATCATACAATGAATTTTTGCTGCTTCCAACATGTTGTAAAAGTTTCTTGTCTCCTCGTTTGATTCTTCCGGGTTTTTATAACCGTGAACATTAATATGATCATCTAGGTTATCAATGACCAAATTTTCATTAAAGGCATCATGAACTATCTCCACATGTCTATCACCCATATTATACCCAACATCTGCTTGATGATCACCACAACTTGGTTGATAATTGGTATTGATATTATTATAACTTGTTCCTAGTTCAACTTTCACTTCCTCCCCATGTCTATACCAAATGTAATAATTTGACATAAATCCTCTACCATACAGATGCGACCCAATTTTACGACCCGTAAGAAATTTTTTGTTCTTGCTGCTACTACAAAGATAGTAAAACTTACCCCACTACTTTGCGCAATTAGTTGATTGCTTGCCATATTCATGAATTCTTCAACTCCGACAATAAACTCGACGAAAAAATTATTTGTCTGCTCATCGATTCTTTGGTACACTCTCAAATTCCAATTATTATAAGGATGATGACTAAGTCCGTAGGCATCTCAACCCTTTCATTCTCCACTGAAATTGTACTAAGTGAAGGCATAATTTGATCACATGCCGCCTTCACAATTCCAATCTCATTTCCAGTTTTTTCTCAAACCCACCTGCTTCAACCCACTCAAGGCTCACAAAACTATGTGTGGCCCCTAAGTTAAACAAAGTGTGTGCCATGACACCACCAATGTTTAAGGTCCCTACACATTCTCCTAGAATGCTAAGATTCCACTATGCAATGCATGAATTTAGGCAATCCAAAACTTTAAAAAGGAATTGATCAAAGCATACCAGTGGTTGCAGTGAAGGTATCGGCTTCTACAACATCCTTCGACAGCTCATACACCCGCAGTGCTCCAACTTGCTTTTTGGCTAGTGGAGTCCCATCATTTCCTTCGCGGTTTAGCCTTTGATCCATCTGTGTTTCCACTAGTAACATGGGACATTCCCTCTTGAAATGCCTAGTCTTTTCACAGTGATAACATGTTTTGGCTTCGTCACTGCTATCTTGATTCCGTGATCCTTTCTCAGAAAACTATGGATCCCATGCTCCTTGCTCCAACAACAAGCACACACACCCATAGGCTTCTAACACTCGCCCCCGTGCCTCTTTCCACATGTTCCGCATTCAAGTCTCTTGCCATCAGACTTATTAACATTTTCCACCTTTTCCCACTTTCGTTTCTTTTCCCCAAACTTTTGTGATGGGTTAGATTAAGATTGGTACTTGACTATGTTCAATTGGCTTTCCTCTTTTATACCCATATCGATCATAACAGCTCTTTCAACTAGTTCTGAGACAGAGTTAAAAGTGCGGACCAAGCAATGGTTGTAGATTTCAATTCTAAGTCCTCAGATGAACCGAGAAACTTGGGCCTGCTCATCCTTGAGCTCTCGACCTGCCATAGGTGATTGAATTCCTCTTCATATTCCCGAACTGATCTTTCTCCTTGGACCAAATATAGGAAGGAACACTCCAAATGATCCCATGCTTCTGGTGGAAGTACTTCTTGTTAAAATCGCCATCAAAATCCGCAAATGTTATTACTTCTTCACCCTTGCAATTCTCGATGGTACCCATCCAAGAAATGAACATCAATGTTCTTTCGGTAATACTCTGGGCAACGAGTGGAGCTAAAGTTTCTCACCAAACGGCTCTTCCACTCATATGCCTCAATTAGATCGAAATTTCCCATGAAAGTCCTTGTTGCGAGCCTTGACATGTGTTCCAGCACCCTCAGGTAATCCACCTTCCTCATAGTTGACCTTTGTGTTGGAGGATAGATTTCCATAACTTTCAGATTACCTCCAATCCCTCCTACTACCGGGTTATCACCCACAAGATTTCCAGCCGGATGATCAGTCACAGTCTGGTTCCCATTCCCTTGCACCGTAGGAGCCGGTGCAGCAACGCTTGTCAGCACAACCAACTAAGCCATGACTTGCCGCATCGTATCCCATTGTTCCAGGGTCGTAGGTGCCATATCTGTTTGATCTGCGGTTCTGAAGGCCTCATTATCTCCGCCATTTTTGGGATGTGAAGGCTGGGCCGCAGTCGATGACTCATCCACTTCCTCTCCATTCGTCCTAGTCTGAATTGACAGGTTTTGCATCGTATGGACTCGTGCAGCTGAAATCACAGGTTTCGGTTAGGATCGAAAACGTGTTGACTTGTTCTAATGCACCTTGCCTTGGCTGGTTCCCTTATCTTTCTTGGTTTTCCCGGTACTCTTTGCCGTCTTAGTACTTTTCCCATATACAAGATCAACAAAGTTAATTTTTTCCTGAACCTCATCAACAAACCAATCAGGAAAATTCTAGGCGCGAGACTTCGACCAGATGGATGGTGTTCCCAAACCTGACACCTAACTGTCCTAAGATCAAGCATGCTCTGATACCAACTTGAAACGCCCTATCCCAGATTCTAGATCCGTCGAGGTTGTTTAATCCAACCCACTAAGACATTATGTTTATTGATTAATGCTAGGTTTGATCCTTGGTTAAATTCCGAGATTCAGTGGAGTAGACAGTAAGCGACTTAGAGATTAAGGAAACAAGTGCTTTATTTATAAGACAAAATATTTGTTACAACTTGATTAAGTTTGCTATAGGCTATTACAAGTCTAACGATATTAGCTATCTGATCGATTCCACCATCCATCCTTCCTAAATCTCCAGTCTCGCGCATATAAGCCTTGTCCTTCCCACGGTCACCATCAAATCCTGAAATGACAAAGAAGCGTAAATTTTGATAATACTTAGTGAATGTGATCGCCCCAGTTACTTTAGGGATCCATTGATCCAACTAGTTTTCCCATTATCTTGACCATCGGCTTAACCGATCCGACCCTTGGCCCAAGTCGAGACAAAACACGCCTTTTCTTGGTTCATCACAATCCAATCAAGTTTCAATCGTGTCTTTCTCGATTCCCTCACTCCGACTTATCTGATAATCACCATTCGACCATGAATATCCGACTTAGCCAAGCCATGATGCAGAAAAATGAATTATGATGATGACAAGCAATCTAACAATGCAATCAATCAATGTTAATGAATCAAGCAAGAATCCGGTCTATATAGCATGAATCCTAACCTTAGCATCGACCAAAAACTCACCTTGTCTCACGGTTTGAGTTTTGGAATGCCCGCTTGACTATGCCGAGAATTGCCTTGATCCTTCTCGATCGATTATAATCTAGACTAGTCGATCGTTCTCCTTCGGTCTCTTTTTGTTACGATGCCCTTGTTCTTTCAGTTCAGTGAGAGTTAGTTTTTGGTTCGCGTGAGAGTGACAAAAATCCACCTAATTCTTAACTTATGCCAGTTCTTTCATCAAAAACGGTCTCAACTGCTTCCCATAACCGCCCGCAACTGTTTGGGACGCGCAGTGTTAATTTGATAACAATCCGAACTGGTTTCGCACACTTGGTGCGTGTTGCCCACTTCAATGCCATCTGCCCGTCCTCAACTGAATGAACTAAAGTCTTAACTGTTCTGGCTGACTGAGCTAGCCACTCGACTTATCCAGCTGACTGAGCTTGGATCTTGACTGATCCAGCTGAACCAATTTTCACTTCGGATCGATTGAGCTTCCCGGAACTGTTCCACCTCAATCACTTCATCTATCTAGCTCGGTTCTGTGTTAGATCGATTCAACGAAGACCGCCCCACTTTGACCTAGATCTTTCAGATTTCTTGGATCCTAGATCGATTCGACAACACCTGGTTTATCCATGTTTGGGAAGGGTAAGACTTGCCCATGGTCTATCCACAGTCGAGCCATCGGACCTTCAGTTCCCTCAAGAGTACCCACCCCCTATAGAGGTTTAATGACATTTTCCAATCTACCACCAATGAACATTGGGTATGTCTGAGTATAAAAATGACTTCAATTATTTTTCCTGAGTTTTCCACCAAGTTTTCGATCAATTTAGGGTTGGCTCGGTCATTATCCTCCATGATCGATCAAAATCAGATCTTGATCGATCCTTGTTCGATTTTCCTCGATCAAAACTATGTTTGCTCGACCAAAACTGAAATTGTTTGACCAAAATTAAATATGCTCGAACCGAGACTGATTTTACTTGATCCAAATCAATATCCTTCGGCCAATATTCTTCCTACTTGACCAGAATTTGAATCTTTTGGCTAAAACTGATGTTTTCGACCTTAAATCTGTTCATATATGTTACAACTACTAGGAATGAGTTTTGGTGGAAGGTTCTGTCGGCAAACATTGAGTGAGAGATTTAAGATTTTAGAGAGAAAACTTATTGATAGAAAGTCCGATTTAAATTAAGTAGAAAATATGTGAATAAATTATAATTCAGTGTGTTAACACGTGAGGAAAATATGACAAAAGAATAAAAAATAAAAAATGATTGGTAGGCCTGATACTAGAGCAGTCGCAGTAAGGTTATAACTTATTGAAAACGATTTTTTTTTCTCCTCAATCTATTGAATATGTGTTTATAACGCAACTTTTTAACATTTTTAATTTACTTTCACTATATTTATTAATATGTATAACGCAACTTTTGTGAATTCTAAATTTATACTTTAATCTATGTGTTGTATTGGATTGCGCATCATGTCAATGGTCGATTCAAAATTCGATTCGGTCCACCAAAAAAATGTTTTAGAGTTACAAATAACTCGAGAAAATGTCTAATGGGTCTAAGTGAAGATGAAGCCCAATCGTAAATGTTGCAGACATCACATTTCGGTTCGAAAAACAGAGAGTTAAAGCGGATATTGTTCCCTATAAATAGAGAACAATGCTCCAATGTGATTGGGGAGAAAAAACGTGAGTGAGTTCGCTAGAGTTAAGAATTAGTAGAGACTTTGGAGTGTTATTTAAGAGACTCACATCTGACCTCGTTTGTATTCCGTTCTCGCGAATCGAGCTCAACTCGACGTTGAAACATAGCTTGCAATTTGTCGAACGATTGATGATATAAAACGTCGAACTCGACTTCCCTTTGTGGGAACTTTTTGTCTTCTATACTTTCTGTCTTACTTTATGCACACCTACTTAATCGCACTTGCTTTCTGTACCTTGCTAACAGCATCACTCACTATTGACTCCACTTTACGCTTTCAACATTTAACATAACACCATTTACGTTCCAGTCCTTTTATTTCTCAGTATTTATTTTAAGCGATCTAACTTCTTCTTATTGTTTATATTGACTCTGATATTTCGCCAGTATTTAAATATGATCTAACATTTGGTAGAAATCATTTTTTCTTTGTGATTATTTATGGGTCCAATATAATGCGTATTTTATTGATTTAATTTTGTGAATTCATTCTAAATTAGAAATTTAATATATTTCACTATTATTTAGTATTAGATTATTTATTTAATTCTTTTATTTATTTAATTACTGTTTATTTAATTATTATTTATCTTGCTTTTATGAAATGTATTATTATTTATTTAAATATGATTAAAATAAAAGTATGTTATTGTATTATATTCATAATATATATAAGTTATGTAATAAAATAAAATAAATTTAGATATAATTTAAAAAACAAAATTAATTTTAAAATATTTTGGAGGTCAATGCTTTTTAAAAGCCATATGAATGAAATAGTAAATGTTAAAAAAAAATTCACGGTAAAAGCTTTAGATAGATGAAGTGATTTACAAGACCCGGACACAAAGCTACGGGAGATGACGGTTAAAAAACCCCGTGAAAAAGCCAGCAATATACCTAAATAACTCTGGAACAAAAGAGATCTAGACAGAACGAACTGAAGGAGAAGCTAAATCCTGAGACGAGAGGTACAAAGCTGAAAGTAGAGGTTGAAGAGAAACCGAAATGCCGATTATTGTAGAATCTTGAACGCCTAAAGAAAACATAGAACATATTCCACCCGAATGAGGAGCAGAAAGACCACAAGCAAACAAGAGACAATATACTCTGGAAACACCGGAGGACTAGGCCTTTTTTTAACCCGAAATTTGTTTCCAAGGCACAAATAGAACTCCGCCTTGAGTGTCGAACTTGAACACGGAGAAAACCTCTTCCACAACTAATACAAACCTGAAACAGAGAAAGCTAAACCCTAGAGCAGGTCAAGACTATCTAACACCTAAACCGACACAACAAGTCGATCCTACCCTAGACAACGAACTAGCTAAGGCAGAAAACAAGGTCAGCCTAGAGATGCAGCCAAAACCTGAAACCTTATATGGGCTAGATCTGAGCGCCACTAAAGAACCTTGTCGAGAAAATCGCATCTCGTCGCCATAAACCTCCGAACAAATCCAAGGAAGCCTGCTGAAAGAGCAAGAGGAGGGATGGGAGAGAACATATCCAAGCCAAAAACGGCCCTGCGACGAAACCAGCTAGGGAAAAGGGAGGCCGACGCCGCCTCAGAACGGAACCACACCAAAGAGGCCAAAAAAGGCATGTCGTGTCGGGGAAGAAGGAAACAAAGTTAGCCGGAAAAATAAGAAAGCGAGAGGAAGTAGAGACCTCCTCACACGACGCCGAGGAGGCCGCCGATGAAGGAGGAAACAAAACACTTACGGCGGCGACTACTAGGACGAGCTCATGAAGCTTAACGAAGAGAAAGAAAAGACGGAAAAAAATGAAATGTTAAATTTGTTTATAAAACATAATTTACTATAATCTAGATATATAATCTAGTGGTCAATACTAATATAGTTATTATATTATAATTTCGGTTTAAAACCGACAAGTATTTTTACATATAATATGATAAAAAAATACTACTTACTATTAGTAGTCTACTTGTTTTTACATATGTTACCACATTTTACCATAGTTACAAACATAATGAAAGACAAGCATCCACATCGGTTTGTGAGTGACCAGTTGAGTGAAATTAAAAGCTTATAATTTAATATAAAAATATAAAAATATATTAAAGTTTCCTTAAAAATATATTCTATTACAAAGTTTATTTATTCAAAAAATTATAATGAATTATTTCGTTAATAACTAGGAAACTATTTCATTATAATAATATCTACAATAATATAGTTATAATAATTTAAGATTAAATTTTAAGGATTTACTAATTACAAAATACGAATAAATATCCCAAGAACAATAATCTTTGACGTATTTCAAAATAATCACTGAATAAAATTGATATACATGATTTTTTGTTAGTAATATCTTTAAATTACATACGATTTGAAAATATATTAAAATCGTATGATTTATTCAATAATGCAACAAAATAATTTCGAATCATTCGATATTATTGTAGATATATAACTTTCATATTTTTAAAGTTCCAAATGTTAATGGTAAGGTTAATTTCAAAATAAAAATAAACGCGCTGGTTAGTTACAACTTATAATTTATTATCATTTACGAAATGTTACCACGTGTTAAAACACGAATTTAAACTACATAAAAAACGTGAATACAAATTCAAACTTAATTAATTTTACACGTATGTGTATCCTATTAATTGAGCAATAAAAAACGTATCTAAAAGATATATTTCTGAAATTACTACTTACAGTCTATTGGTATTTGTGAAAACTACCACATAATTATTTAGATTTGAATTGAATAATTTTGTTGTTGTATGAATTCAGATTTAATAAATTGCATCTATGTATACAACATATTAGATAAAAGAAAAAATTCATTGACCAAAAGTAGAATAGAATACATGCATATATGTGTAATTTGGTACGTGGATTAAATTTTAGTATATAGTCATTTGTTTTTTTGGTCATAATACAGGCGAGAATCTATTTCGGAATAACACAATGATCATACTAACACGAATCATTAGATTAGTCATATGTAATTCAGATAAAATGGAATATATGCATACATATTTACAATAAATGAAATACATGTATACAAATTATTGACCAAACGAAAAAACTCATATGACTGAATTAGGAAAATAAAATAAAATAAAATAGACAGACCACTTTCTCTATATAAAGTCAATTGCTTAACCAATCTTCTTCACACCACCAAAATCCTCTCTCCCTCTTCTTCTCTCTCAAAGATATTATTGACAAGACAAAAAGAATGTGTCAAACAAATGGTGTCAGAGATGAAGTAACAGAAGTGTTAATCCCAAAAAGCTCATACCCGAAGCTTCCTCTACTCAAAGCTTACCCTTCTGCTCTCTCTCTATTCTCAAATGAAGCCATCTCCATCGCTAAAATCTCTTACCCATTGGTCATCACAGGCGTCCTCCTCTACTTCCGTTCCTTCGTCTCCATGTACTTCCTCGGCTGTCTCGGAGGCCAGACTATGGCCGGTGGTTCCCTTGCCCTCGCATTGGCCAACATCACCGGTTACTCTCTTTTCTCCGGTTTAACCATGGGTGCTGAATCTATCTGCTCTCAAGCCTTCGGTGCCAAACGCTATGATCTCGTCCGTGCGACTCTCCGACGAGGAGTCATCCTCCTCTCCTTCACTTCTATCCCGGTTTTGTTTCTCTGGATCAACATAGACAAGATTCTTGTAATGTTGAAACAGGACAAGAATCTCGCGTCCGAAGCTCAAACCTTTTTGCTTTACTCTGTTCCAGATCTCTTCTTACAATCTTTCTTACATCCATTAAGAGCTTATCTCAGGACGCAATCAAAGACAGTTCCTTTATCAATCTGCACAGGGATAGCTAGTCTTCTTCACGGGCTAATCACGTACCTTCTCGTGTCGCATCTCGGTTTGGGGATTGAAGGCATCGCCTTGAGTGGTGTTGTCTCCAATTTCTACCTTGTCATTTTCCTCCTCATCTACATCAGATTCTTCAAAGAAAAGGTGATTAACGACGACGAGGAGGAGATTACAGAGGACACATATGAAGATAGTGTTAGAGAATGGAAGAAATTACTGTGTCTTGCGATACCAAGTTGTATATTGGTTTGTCTCGAGTGGTGGTACTATGAGATCATGATTATACTTTGTGGGCTTCTCATAAAACCTGAAGCAACCGTTGCTTCAATGGGAATTCTCATTCAAATCACTTCTCTTGTTTATATTTTCCCTTCTTCACTGAGCTATGGAGTCTCGACTCGTGTGGGAAACGAGTTGGGTTCGAACCAGCCACTGAGAGCGAGAAGAGCAGCCACTGTCGGACTCGGTCTAAGCATCGCTCTCGGTTTCACGGCTCTAACGTTCACTGTCTCCGTTAGAAACACATGGGCTAAGCTTTTCACGAAGGATGAAGAAGTCGTTTTGTTGACTTCGATGGCTCTGCCTATCGTTGGCCTTTGCGAGCTCGGAAACTGTCCGCAGACGACGGGCTGTGGCGTTCTAAGAGGATCAGCTAGGCCGAAGATCGGAGCTTTGATTAATTCAGCGGCGTTTTATTGGGTTGGGATTCCGGTGGGATGGGTAATGGCGTTTCGGTTTAACTTTGGATTCAAGGGACTTTGGTTCGGGATGCTTGCGGCGCAGATTTCTTGTGTTATTGGTATGATGGTGGCGACTTGTAGGACTAATTGGGAATTGGAGGCAGCGAGAGCTAAGGAGCTCACAGCGGTGGATGGCGGCGGCGGAAGCAGCGGTGACGACGACGGCGTCCATGATTTGGAGGTTGGGAATGTTGATAATGAGCAACTTTTGGAGTGAAAGAACATTTTGCTCTAATTTGGGATTAATTGACAACTTTTTTTCATTAATGGGGGAATTAAGGGCATTACTAGAATGATTAATGTAGGTTTTTGTAGGATAATGACCTAAGAGCAACTCCATTAGGAGTTTCTAATTAAGAACCCTTAAGAATTTAAATAATCAAATTTATTCAATAGCCAAAAGTTTAGAAACCTCAATTATATTTTATTAAAACTATGTCCATCAAAGGTTCTTATTTTAGAGTTCTTAAAAAAAAAAAAACATTAATATAAAGGCAAGACTGATCTGAACAATAACCTTCAACTGATCTGAACAATAACCTTTATATCACTGCAAGTTGATATCATGGAATGAAGGCAAGACTGCAACAAGAGGATCTCCATAACGTACGAAGTCTGTTTGCACATTATTCATAAGTTTTATATATCAGTACATGAAGGTGAAATAATGTTCATATTAGCTGAATCGATTTGGATAGTTACCAATAAGAGATTTTCTACTTTTATTGATTATGCAATTACCTTCACTGGAAGTTCTGTTCCCAACTGATGTAGGTATCCAATAGCTTGTCCTTCCTTTATTGCATCACCCTGAGGATGGAGCAGATTTTGATCTTATTTGCAGTCTTACTATGGGAGTTGAAAAAAAGAATTTAGAGTCGTTTACCTCTTTACAGCTAGGAGATTGATTCTTTCCTTTTACAGTTCTGCTTCTCTGAAATTGGCCCACCTTTTGGCAAGAGAAGGAACAAAGATCATTGGTTCAGAAGGAATGAGAGCTTTTTAAGCTGTCTCCATAGCTTGAAGTCCGCCTGAGTCGCCATGAAGATAAATAGTGTGATATATGCTCAAGGTAATCGCCACAAACTTCTGAGAGTAGACAATTTACATCATGTATAACCTGCAAAGAAGGAACGTGTAAATATTCCAATAAAAACAAACGATCAAGCGTATGGTCTATGTGACCAGATTTCATGTATTTCTATGAAAAGCAGCTATTTCAAGTTTACTTGTTTTCCACAGCATTTTTGTGGAATTACTCAAGATAAATAGGGCTGGCATTACTCTTTCTAGCATTCAACGCAGATGACACCCAATTGCAATATCTACATGTTACAAACACATTATCAAACTGAAAGTTGCAAAATTTTCTAAGCATGGATTATACTATTAATCAAATTTCATGAACCTCGAAAGAAACTGCAAGGACAAGCGAAGAAATTTATCAGCAGCAGAGAAAACGAGAACATCTTCTTTCTAGCATGACCGCAAGCTCTCCAACAGGGTAACCTTTGTCTGGCATTAAGTTGGCCGTACTTTGATTATTTGAATCCGAATTTCGAACCAGAGAAGCAGAAGTAAGAGCAGAATCCAAGCTTCCAGCTATCTCCTGAAACCTAAATTATGTCTTTTCCAGTGTGAGAGGATGTTGAGAATGATAAGGGTGTCTTATCTTCCTCGGAAACTTGGAGCACTCATCTATCGCCGGCGATTTGGTCGGCAATCGTCGGGAAACGCCCGATTTGGTCGATATCGCCATCTTTTCTCTTCTTTTGTTCTGCGAGTTTTTTTTCTTTCTCTTGCGACAAATGAAGATGATTGCATCGTCGTTTCCATCAAATTTGCCCGATCCAATCACGCGCGGACACGTGTCATTCTAGATGAGTTTCTCATCTGGTTTTAAAATCTCTCAATGTAGAACCGTTTCTCTTCAATTTTCAATTTTTTCTTTTTCTTTTAATCATTTATGATGTCATAGAACCTCAATACATCTTCTAATGGAGATGCTCTAATAACAACTTGAGAGTTTCGTCGTTGCAATTTTGTGGTTTAAGCACAACGGTTCATAACTCATCGTGCAATTTTTTTACCAAACCGAACTAAACTTTTAGTCGACAAAAATTCAGTTCCTTGTAGAGATGAAAAGACCCGAGACAATTTTTATATGATAGAATCCTATAATCCCTTATATAACTCTTAAAACATATACATTTTGTTTAGGGAAAATTGTCCCAAAAAAAAAAAAAACCTAATCTTGCAAATTTGGACCGTAATTACCTTGAATTATTACTTAAACTATTTATATCTCATAGTTTTGTTGACTTACTCAATTTAAATTTCGAATTTCGGTTGACTGAGCTAAATTAGACACGAAGTTAACTTCATTAACAAAATATTTAAAACAGAATTACATCTCACCGTTAAATGAAACAACATCGTTTTAAGAAAATGATAAAAAAGATCCAGAAGTTCCAAATTTCTACCATTTTAATCACAAACTCTCGTTGACTTAGCCAAATTAGACATGACTTTATATTAGGGGTAGGCGATGGGTTATTCGGCTTGGTTTAGGTTATTCGAGTTTTAGTTTTTGATCCAAACCGAGCCAAATAACCTAAATCGAGCTGAACCAATATATAATTTATTCTTGATGGACATATTTTTAAAAACCCAAACAAAACCAAAACTTGAATAACCCGAACCGAGCAAAATAACCCATCGCCAACCCCTAATATAAAGTCATGTCTAATTTGGCCTAGTCAACAAAAATTTGTTATTAAATTCTAACGTCAACGAAAATTCGTGCTTAAAATGACCGAAATTAGAAACTTCATGATTTTGTCATTTTTTCAAAACGACACCGTTTTATTTAACGGTAAACTCTAACTGTGTTTAAATATTCTGTTAGTGAAGTTATTATAAGATTTAAATGGCTTAAGTGATAGCTCACGGTTTAAACGATCCAAATTTGCAAGTTCGAGATTTTTTTTGACAATTTTCCCATTTTGCTTATGTGTCCCAACCATAAGAGTTTAATATTAAAATGTTGATCAAATATCAAAACCAAAAGAGGTCTAATACAAAAATATTGATGTGTCATTTCCATAAAAATCAGAATATTAAATATGTTTCTATATTTAAAATACATAATATTATGTAGTATCCCCTATATATTAATTCAAAAATATTTTTAAGGAATATCCTTACCCTAACGTGTTATTTATATGTATGACATGATGATGTGTCATCTCCAGAATATTTCTGAGAAAATATTTGAAATAATGTTTTATTTACTAAAATAAAAACAATATATGCCACTCATATATTTACTAACCAATCAAATTAAATAATAAATAATTGATATTTAATTATATTATATTAATTATTTCAAACAATCATTCACTCATAAACTAATATTTAAATTGATTTCAGATTTTTATGATTTATTTATTTTAAAAATTACTAACCAATAAAATCAAATAGTAAATATTTGATATCTTTTTTTTTTTTTTTTTTTGAATTTACTAACCAATAACATTAAATAATAAAAAATGATATATATATATATATAATTGTAATAGTTTAATTAGTTTTAAATATGTGTTATACCTCCTTTAATTTTTATTTCTTTATAATTCTAAAAAATATGAACATAAATAATTTATTTATTCATATAAAAATAATAGATATTTGTGTATATGTTAAGATTCAAATTTTAAATGACATACATAAATGTTTTAATATATGAAATAAATTAATATTATGTTAAACCCCTATCTATAATATATATTCGAATAACCGTTTAAAACATATTTGACTAAAAGAAAACACTAACAGTTTAACAATATAAATATTATAAATAAATAGAAATATAAATATTTCATCCCATGTACTACGTGAGTAAAAAAATCTAGTTTCAATTAAAGAACGAAGATCTCATATTTAATCATATCATACTTTTGTTATTATATTATCATACTTATATATATATATATTTGATATTATTCTTATATAAAAGTTAAATTAATATATAACTCATATAATAAAAAATCATAAAGAAAATTAAGTTAATATATAGTTCATATTATTTAATATTATCTTGAGTTTTATGTGCTACAAATTTTTTTAAAACAGATATGAAATACTCAACTTATAAAGAAAATCATATTTTAAAAAGTCAACATGGATTAGAAAGTAATATGAGAATATGAATCAACTCTATAAATAAGTTAATATGCTCAAACTTTTAAATCACAAGTCTGAGGTGATTTATTCGGTTTTCTAATTCTACATTTTTGTTTTTAATCTAACTTGGTAGATAATTCAAATGGGTAAATTAGTAAATATTAAATATTTATTTCTATACAAAATCAAATATATTTTTTTCGATTTAATATTTATTAAAAACAAAAATATTAAACATATGTAAACTATAACAAAATTTTCCTCGTATGACGGATTTTTGGGTCGATTGTGACCCATATATGTTGACAAGAAACAAATTAAATACTAGAATATCTAATTTATTTAAGAAGTAAAGTATAATTAGTTTGTGATAAATATTACCATCCAATTTCAAGTATGATAAAATGTGTAGTTATGAATTGTTGACTGTTATTTTTTGGCAAATGTTTATGAATCCAATGGGCATAAACTTTTTTGTTTCTGTGAGACTTATAATATTACTCTCTATTATAACTACTAGGAGAGAACCCGCGCATGCGCGGATGTCGTTTTATATATTCTTTATCATATT
>OVAO01000407.1:0-21621 GCA_900406285.1 Biscutella auriculata | reverse complement strand
ATACAAGAAATTGAATAACAAAAGTACTTAAGAAAAACTAAAAAGAGAGAAAACTATTAAAAAGGGAGGCTAGGAGAAGAAGAGGGAATAGGGTTTATAGACTAGGTCCTATTTATAGTGAAGCAAAATTAGGGTAACAAAACGGAATATTCCAAGGAATATTCTCTTCTTCAGAGGTCCCAGCCGGTCAGTGCACACCGGCGGAGGTGACCGGCGGCCATCCACCAGGGGCGCCTATCCGTGCTCCACCAGTCTGTGCTCGCCGGCGTGAGTGACCGATGGTGCTCTTCGATCCGGGCCTGGTTGAGATGCGCCGGTCAGTGCACTCACCGGTGGCCATGACCGTCGGTCATCTACCAGCTTTGTCTGGTTGAGCTCCGCCGGTCTAGTCTGACCGGCGGTCTAGACCGGCGGGAGTGGTGCTTCGGGGCTTGGTCGATAATTGCACTTAAAACGCCTATGATTGCTCGATTCACGCCTTTAGCCTTCTTTGTACCTGAAATGGTGGAAACTATGCAATTGCACCCTAAAGACTCTAATATGCACCTAAAACTAATGCGAAACGGGCAAAAATCGAGAGGTAAAATCATTAAAATCTACACTCATCAGTGGGTCAGCGGGGCGGCTCAGTCGGGTGTTCGGGTCGATTTGGTAAGGTAGGTTGTCGATCAGATCGAAGCATCGGGTCGAGAGGGTCGACTGGTTGGTGAGTGAAGTGGTACGTGTTTTGTCAACCCGATTGGTGTGATCTTTGTCTTGTGATCGTCTTGGAGCGTTTTGAGCCGTTTGAAGAGTGTTGGAGTGAGGTTGACTTGCTCCTAGGTAGATGAGGGCATGACCTGGGTCCTACAATTTGAACAGGTCATGACTCGGTCCGGTGCGGTCGGTAAGAGCTTGAGTACAGTCAGTGGTACGCACTTATAGAGTTTTTAGATCTCATTATTCTCAAACATTTGTGAGAGATTTCTTTGGTACTTTTTATATTGCAATTTCTTTTCCCATTTGATTGTTCTTTTTATTGTTTGATTCTTAGTTTTAATCCATTTTAATCTCAATCCCTCTCACAAATCATGTCTAAAAACTCTATAAATGTTTTAGGCATGAATTGTGAGTAATCTTTGTAACTTATGGATTATGGATTAGATCTGGTATAGTTGATTGCTTGAAATAGTTTAGATCTGAATTAGAATAAGTATTAGCCAATCTATTCATGAACCTAAAGCTAGAATAGGAGTAGCTAACCTAGTCTAGATCATAGGAGATTTATCGCCTAAAAGGTGTTTTATAGAATTCCTGAACAAGTGAATAGGTTGTTAGTCAATTCTTTCCAAGAGATTGTTTAAGTTATTGGCTAATTGTTGTATAGAATTGTGTTTAGTGTTTTCTATTCATGTTTTATTGCCAAGAGATTTGTGTAATACCATGTTAGGAAAGGGGCTTCCATCGCAAGATTGAGTTAGTCTATATTCAAAATTCTTAGACATAGGATAAGCCAAAAGGAGTTAGTAAACCGATCTAGCATAAAAACCCCTACCAGTATCGATTTCCCTAATCCATGAGTTTCCTCCATTTCTGAATTCTTATTTATATTAGTTTACTGCTTAGGAGTTGTTAATAATAGAACAAATCATTTAGTTGACCTAGACTTAGTAAAATCCATCATAAAACTTGTGAGTTAATTCTCCCGAGTGGTTCGACATCCTGGTCACCCATCTTACCCATATTACATTGATAAGCCACCAAACCGACCCCCAAAAAACCACACTTACCATTTACTTTGTGTGTTCAATATCTAATCAATCAGAGGTTTTAATTATCCTTTTCCTCGTCACCACAAAGTCTGCAAGTACACAGCTATGTCAGTCGAGTACTTATGGTTCCAATCACAGAGAAGTTGCACTTTAGGTCTAAACGTTCACTAGAGCTAAGTTGATTGAGGGGGTTTGTTTTGAGAGTAACTAAGCAAGAAAGTAAACAAGTAATGAAGGCAACCAAGAAGAGAAGGGAAAACAAATTAAGAGTAAGAGAATTCAAATGACTAAAACGTTAGGTCTTTGGGAGATCCCCTTCTCAGATCCCATGATCTAGTTGGTTTGGTTCTTAAGAGTGACATGAGTGTACCATTTTGAGCTCGACTAGAGTTACTTGGCCTTACCCCACTGTCATGGAGCATTAGGACCCTTACCGAAACAGTCGAAACAACCAAGGGCGATCAGATTCATTCCCATGGTGGCCAAGCAAGCATTATTCTGGGAGAGTGCCCCTACAAAGAAAGTCTCTGCAGGGGATTTTGCCCCTATACAAAGTTCCTCTCGGTTGCTCTCTTCAACAAATGGTCCGGGTGTTCTCGTGGGATTTTACCCCTATGAGATGCCCCTGGATCATTGCCTCTAAATCCTAGCCAAGCATTACGCACGGGTTGAGAGAAGATTCTTTAGCAACACTCTTTTGACCGAACCTTCATCATTTCTAGATCACGGTTTCCTTGAAGATAATTTCCTAGACCCAACTACCTTCTACTCACACATGAATACTATTGAGATAGACATGTGTGGTAGGGTAAATAAACAGGCAAGAAAACTAATGCAACAAGTAAGAGCAAGAATCTGAACTAGGTTAGTCGTGAGTACTTAAATGAACCGAAGCAAAGCTTGGCTTGACTACTTCAATTTACTCACATCCAAAACTCTAAGAACAAATCTAAATTCCAAAGAACATGAGGTTTTAGAAAAGAATTCTGAAATAGAAACAAGAATAGCAAGCAAGCAAAGCAAAAGAAGTAACTTACGGTTTTTAATCCTTGGATCGATGAGAAACAAAGGCTTGGGCAGACACAAGGATCACATGTAGTAGCAAAGCAATAACCAGGCAGTAACAAGACAGGAGAAGAAGAAAAAAAACGTTTATTAAGCTTAGGAAGAGTAAGAAACAAAACGGTATCCACTCAAGAACGCTAAACTAAAACTAATGATCTAAAATCGTCAAAGCGCTCTAAAAGAGCTGAAAACGATAGTATATATAGAATTAAGTGCAAAGGAGGTGATTTGGGTTCCCTTTAGGCAAAACGACAATATCACTCAAGACTTTCAATTTTTTAGCTCGAAGAATATTGCCTTTACTTAATGTTGCGGAGTGCGCGCCAAGGCTTGATCTTTTCCATATTGATTTGTGAGGGAGTCTGCTAGAAGCTTCAGAAGGCATTTGATGGGCCTAAAAGGCCATGGCCACCTCTTTGGGGCTGGGATGACATACTTGGTGGGGTGGGGCTGGCAACGTTCACGGTGTGGGTAAGGTTTCTTGGTTTTTATAACTCCAAATGATGCATACTTGGTGGTGTCGGAAAGCTGACTCAAATATATTTTCATAAATAATGTGCTCGCTCCACGTTCTAATCTGAAATTTTCTTCAATACATCAATCTTCTTCGGGTATCGATCGGTTCCTTCAAGCACATTTACAAGAAAAGAGAATACTCTCAACATATAACTCCAAATGGTATGAGGAAAAATTCTGAGGAAACTAGAAGTCCATAGCTTTGATTTAAGCCTATCTTTGCATCGTGATCGTGTATGGTTAGGAACCTGTAAATTGTTTTGTTATGAGCTCGGTTTAGATGGTTTTAGTGGTTTTCCACACAATGCACTCATTTTGCTCAGAAACCTACAAACTTGTAAAAAAAATTAAATAAATCCAATATCAATTCAATAATAACACCAAAACCATAAGTAATATAGGTTAGATGAGAGCAATTTATACTCTCATCACGGCGCCCTGATACAAGCTCGAGTTCCATGCAGTGTTGGCTGATCATAAGCTCCAATGGTCTGAGCCGGCTGAACTGATGTGTTCCTAACTGTAACAGGTACTTCCTATTCCCTTTCCGTCTCTAAATTGGGACGGTTAATGTGTTTTTGTCTCTTTAAAGCACAAAGGTTCACACACCTGAAACACAAACAAAAGAGAACTCAAAAGTGAGTAACTTTGAAAAAAATAACTTATGCCCTAAAACACACAAAAGACCTATTGTTAGTTCAAAATCCCAAGCAACGACACCAATTTAATAAAGTGATTTTTTACCCTAGTACGCATATTGGTTAGAAGAGTAGAGTAAAGAGGTTTGGGTTTCAACTGAAGGTTGAAAGGTGGGTATAATTTCGAACCAAATCGGGAGAGAACTAGCTCAATAGGACTTATAGAGGGTCGATTCGGTTTAAGAAAAATTGATTGTTTATACTTTCACTGAAAACAATCCTAAATAGGTAAGAAATGATGTCGATTGTAGCAAGCAAGGACGAAGCGAAAAGATGATTAGAAAGATAATAAAAACCAAGCAAATGGTAAGGAAACTGATTCCATGCAACTTGATTATGATTTAGTGATGTTAAATTTCACAAAACAAGCTAATCTTAGGTACGTGGATTTCAATCCACTCTTGTGGTAGAAGTCCATATCCTAACATGCAGCCTAACATAATCTTTTGGCTAAGCAGATGAATAGAGAACAGTAAATAAAATCTCATGCAACTATCACTTGATCCTAACACAATCTCTTGGAAATGCTTCAAATGACAACGTAAAAGGTAGATTCCAGAAATTCATAAATACCTCTCGGGTAACAAATCTCTTAAGATCTAGATGAGGATGGACAATCCTAATCTAACATTAACAACACCTAATAGAAGAATATATCCTAAACATCACAAACCATCCTCTAATCACCTTAATCTACTAACCATTCACTTATAAAAGACTACGCAGTAGCATACGAAGAACACAAGATTTCATGGAACATTTATACTCAATCATGCTAGAAATAAGAAGAAAAATATAATTCAAGTAAAAAATTAGATTAAAAACTTGTAGATTCAAGAAAGAAACAAATAAATCTTCAAAATACGGATAGAGGATTCAAACTTAGGATATTGGCTCTCTCCTCTAGGATGTTTGGCTAAAAAGTATGTATAATTGAAAAAATAAGCATGTTCAACTCATTAAAACGGGTAAAGATTAAAATCTCGACAGGATCGATCACCCATGGAGGATCAGGCTCATCGATCTCGGCATAGAATTGATGGGGATATGCACAAAACGAGGGAGCCTCACCCCAGTAGGTATGCGAGTCATCAAGAACCAAGAACCGGAGAGAAGCATGATCACTTTATGGGCGATGCGCGAGGGAAAAAACATGTGCATGATGCGGAAAGGAAAGGAAAAACGTGGTGTCCCCACCCCTGACTATGGATGAAAATGGCAGTAACTTCACCAACCAGAAGATCCTCGCTTTCTCTAAGGAAGTGGCCGCAAGCGGCTCAAAATTGCAAGTCGGGACTGAGGGGGAGAAGGTTTCGCATAAGGAGTTACAGCTGGCGCTGAAGGCCCAAAGCAAAATGATCATGCAGGATGAGGGGGAGGGGGTGATTGTATCAGGCAACGTGCCTTTGGTCGATCATGTGATATTGCTGACCGTTGAAAACATTGAAAGGGATTTTGATGACTACACGTCAGTAGAAGGAAAAAATCAATTCCCCTTGGTTAAAGAGGAGCTCGTTAACTACGTTGGGGACGAAATGATGCAGCACACAGGAGGACATGACACTCAGGGAGCTCCGATAGTGGCGGAGGAACTAACGGAAGGGGGAAAGAAGGGACTCAAGGAAAAGGATTTGGTGTTGGGAATGGGTTCCCTATGGTGTGGAACATAGTTTTGTAATAGCGCAAGGGACCGCGATGGAAGGTGATGTGTAGGTAATCGAGTGGGAAACCATGATGAGGGCAATGATGGAGATGCCCTTAGAAACGAGACCATGCAGCATGAAGAGTCTCATTTGGGCGTTGGGTGAAGGTTGAGATTTCTCTCTGTATCATAGCAGTCCTGTCGTGAGAGAAGAATGAGGATAAGAAAGCTTGATTACAGGCAGCCCAAGTGAGTATAGAGTGAGGGGCCAAATTCATTTCCTAATCCTATGCTTTGCCCCCAATGAGAAAAGGAAGAGGCAAAGCTTGTAAGCGTCTTCACTCACACCGTGCATGTGAACTATTTTACAAATCTTATCATAGGTGTTCCATGGGGTTCTATGTGGGATCACCATAAAATTGTATCTTCAATACCATGCCCAACAAGTTCAAACTAATCTCAAACTGAGAGGCCTCAATTGGTGGTGCTCGGATTCCGAATCCGATATCATGTATCTTTGGTGCAAATGTTTCTCCTATTGTCCTTGGAGGAGGGTCATCTTGAGGGAGATGTTGTGGGTTTTGGTTAGGATCTGGTGGAGGTTGTTGATTTTCTTCGTCCCTAGTGTAGTGAAGAAGGTTGGAGGAGTTCAATCTTGAAGCTCTTCTTCAATTGTTTGACCTTGGTCCTTTGATGGTATTAGGTACTTAAGAAGAAGAAAGTAGACGAAAGAACAATTAGTAACTGACAAGAAGAATACCTAATCCCTAGCAAACCCAAAGAAAGAATGGTAATCGAAAATCCTGATAATGGCAACGACACCAATTGATAAGTAGGTATTTCGTCTCTTCACTATCGATTAGCGAGAAACGAAATGCTTGGTATCAATGCAGTATAGTGGTTGATTATATGACTCGGGTTTTATCGAACCATAAGCGGGGGTTGATTACTCACTAGTTCTATAGAGGGACTACTAAGTCTAGGTTGATAATAGAGGTTTGTTTTGTCACTAAACAACTCTACTAAAAGCCTAAACAAAATAGCAAGATTAAATGAAAAGTCAACTCAACAAGCATAAAAGTTAATGAATACAATTTAGAAAAATAAAGGGAAGAACTAGGCANGGTGTTCCATGGGGTTCTATGTGGGATCACCATAAAATTGTATCTACAACTATGCTACTCAATACTATCATTCAAATGCTAATCTTTAGTCTAAGAGCTATCTAAAATGGACTAATCGAATCCCTTGGTAAATTCCCCATTTACCAATCGTGCATTTGAACAATCCATTGACTAAACACATGATCATATAAGCGATAAACTCTAGTTTATGCAACTATTAAACAATACTATCACAATCCTTTGGTTAGACCTCATTTTGCACTTAAAAGATTCATTCAAACATTTCATCAAACACCTTTCGGACAATAATTTGTCTAAGTTCTAGAACAAGGTGATCAATCCAATAATAGCATTAAGCACATCAAATAAGTGAAGATAATAATAATCTAAACCCTAAGCAACATAGTCTAAGTCTTAATCACCCTAATCTACCAAGCCAAATCACCTAGCAAAATGACTACTCACACATGGTTTTGCCACAAAATCTCAAGAGAGAATCATGCCTTACCATGATCAAATCAGTAAAAGAGATAAAGATGAGATGAGAAGAGAGATGCAATATTAATAAACTCAAGACCTACAAAGCAACCCAAAGATTCAATAAAGAGAACAAATAGGGAAGATAAAGATAAGATATATCAGAATAGGGAATTTTTAACTCCTATTTTTAGTCTCTCTAAAATTGCCTAGCATGCTTTAGTTCAAAAATAGATGGGAAGCATGGACCGATCAGGTGGACTGGTTGGTCTTCTAATGGCTGACCGGTAGCTCCTCTTGTCAACAAATGGGTGAAGGAGACCTGTCTGTGCACCAGTCTTCAGGACAGTCGGGAGCTTCCTTCGGCGATCAGGACCGGCTCGCATAGACCGTGAAGGTGCTCGGGAGAATGCCCGCGGAAGGAGGACCAGTGTTTGTACCTGCATGGGTCTTGGCTGGTATTGGCTTTGCGGATAGGAGGCCGGTCATAGTAACGGCGAGTCTGGCCGGTCTGAGTGCACGAGATGGTCTTGTTCCATGGACTCGTTGTTTTGATCAGTGGGCTTGGCCGGTCTTATTGCACGAGATGGACTTGTTCCATTTTATTCTCTAAAATGCTCCATAAACTCCGCTTCTCGCATAGAGTTCGGTTCCACACCTGAAACACGATTATCATATGCAATGCATCCTAAAGGACTCTAAATGCAATATAAACTAACGAGAAATGAATGAAAACGAAGCCTAAAAAGAGATAAAAAAACAAAAGATATCAACTTTCCACCGAGGATTACAAAAAGATTATCAAATGATGCTCCACACTGCTAGTGGAAGTATCTTTTTCACCAAGAATAATGAAGATGGTTGTTCTGTTATTGAGAAGCTTGGACAAAGAATGCATCCCATAGAGGGGATTATGATCGCTCAATTCCTTTCAATGATAGCTTCAAGGACCAACATTTCAGGGCGGAGTTGAAAATGTTGGTTATGGCATATTTAAAATTCGGGTGGGTTTGTGTAACAAATAAATGCCACTCTTATGTAGTTGCACTAGTAGTCACTCTTTTTTCTTATATAATGCCCCATGAGCTCCATTATTTATATACGAAAGAAATTGATAAAAACAGGAGTAATGACAAATCCTTATAATAATTGGAATTCGAGGGAGTGGATGTACCGAAGAATGGATGAAGAGACAAATAACATTGACGCCGACTTTTATGGGGAGTTGTAGAATTCATGAACATGGCAAACAATCAGCCAATTGCGCAAAGTAGTGGGGGTAAGTTTTACTGTCCATGTGTTAGTTGCAACAACAAAATATTTCTAACGGGACATGAAGTTTGGAAGTATGTGTTAAGTAGAGGATTTATGCCTAATTATTAAGTCTGGTATAGACATGGGGAGGAATTGAACGTTGATTTAGGAACAAGTTATAATTATTATGTCAATACTGATCAACCATGTCGTAGTGATCATCAAGAAGATGTGGGTAATAATAAGGGTGATATATAAGTGGAAAAGGTTCACGATGCATTATTTAATGAAACATTGAACCTTGATAACCAAGACGATCATATTCATGATCATGGTTACGGTTATCAAAAGCGGTAGACCCAAACGTGGAGGAACGTCCAAATGAGTAGACAAGTAAAATTTTCAACATGTTGGAAGTAGGGAAAAATCCATTGTACGATAGTTGTCATGAAGGGGACTCACAGTTATCTATAGCGGCTCAGTACATGAACTTGAAGATAAATTTTAATTGCAGCGAGAAATGTGTTGATGGTTAGACTCAGCTAATATCGAGGAATTTGTCGGACGATAACCAAGCGACGGGTTTGTATTACGAGACAGAGAACTGATGCATAATTTAGGTCTCCCATATCATACAATTGACGTATGTATCGAGAATTGTATGATATACTGGAAAGAAGATGAAACATTGGGTGATTGTAAATTTTGTCAAGCACCCAGGTATAAGCTTAGCGTTTGACGGGCAAAAATACCATACAGTCGGATGTGGTATTTCCCGGTTGGGGACAAATCAGACGGAGAAGAATGCTAAAGCAATGAGATGGCACGCGGAGAACGAGTCAGAGGAGGGAATAATGATTCATCCATCTGATGCAGCGAAATGGAAAATTTTCAAGCATAAACATCATGGGTTTGCTGGAGAAGCAAGGAACGTTTACCAGGGATTGTGCACAGATGGACTACCCTATATCAGATAGTTCTTAGACATTTGATTGCCAAGGTCCATATGCTTGTTTTAATTCTTGAATTTACATTTCTTTAACTCGTTGACTTTTTGGTTGACTTTTGTGTTTTGCTTGTTTTAGTTAAATTGCTTTATTAGTATTGTTAGTGACAAAAAATTCCTATTCGACTTAGACAAGATGAATTCTCAATAGTCTTAGTAAGTGAATCCCTCCTGAATTGGTTTGACATTAAACCTTATACACTACATTTGATTAATATGAGGCAAAAATCCTCTTATCACCGAGGACATGGTGGCGAGGAATAGGGGACATGTGTGGGAACAAATCCTGCAACTGGGAACCCTACGAGATGCGTTGTGGTTTTTGATAAGGGATTTCAACCAGATTAGAGGAAACCATGAGAAGAAGGGAGGGAGACTACGTTCACAACCTTCTTCCTAGGAGTCTAATGACCTAATCAATACTCTAGGTCTTTCTGAATTCCCATGCATGGGGAACGAGATGTCCCGGAGGGGAAACAAAACTCCTGGGCTCGTACAATGTCGTTTCATCTAGCTCTGGCGAATACGTCCCATGATCTTTACGCAACATCTTACGCGGAATACATGGAAATGATGGGATCAGATCATAGAGCCCTCCTATATGTATTACGGATGAAGGAATTTAAAAATTATCGCTCATTTAGATTTGATAAGCGTTGGCTTGGCAAGGAAGGCATTATGCGGGCAATCCGGGAAGGTTGGACGGACAAAGGAAACCCATGGTCTTTCATGGAAAAAGTGACACATTGTTGTATGACCATTTCACGATGACAAAAGGCTAGCCTGGCGAAGGACGAACAATAAGTCAAAGGGTTACATGCAGAACTGGCAAGGGCCCAACTAGACCCCCGATGTTCTATTTTCCACCTAAGGGAGATCACCCGAAAGATGACAGATGCGTACGGGAGGAGGAACTCTTCTGGAAGCAGAAGAGCAAGAATCTTTGGCTCTAAGGAGAGTGATCAGAACACAAAGTATTTCCATAATCTAACAAAGCAAATGTGAGCCTAAAATAGGATCTCGAGATTACAAACATCAAAGGGGGACTGGGTAGAAACAGACGCTGAAATAGAACATGTGGCGACCTCCTATTTTGCGGAAATCTTGATGTCTACGAATCCAAAGGAGATAGAGGAGGTGTTATCGAACATCCAAACTCGGGTGTCAGACCAGATGAATGAGACTTTGATGCAGTCAGCAACAGAGGAAGAGGTGAGGAGGGCTCTCTTCATGATGCCCCCTGAAACGGCCAGGGCCGGATGGAATGACTACTTTGTTTTTCCAAAAAGCTTGGGAAATTGTGAACATGACATGGTGGAACTTGATAGTGGGTTTCTTGAGTCAGGAGAATTGGAAGAACGGTTAAATGCCAGGAATATCTGCCTCATCCAAAAGAAGGAGAGACATACTGATACACGGGTGCCTAGCCTAGATAAGGACATCAATCAAGTATAAGCAAACCTTGAAGTTCCCATTGGACCAATGACTCGTGCACAAGCTAGGACGTTGTCTACAGCCATCATGAAGGTCCTAGAGGAGCTTGAGACTCATTGCCATCACTTGGAGACGGAGGAAGACCCGATCATACATCACTTCCTCATAACTTCTCCAAGTAGCTAAGCCGGTCCTTGATGTCTTGAGGGGTACTCTTCCTACCAATGAGGTTTGTCCAACTGGTTTTACTCACTAGAGGTTTGATGAGGCCCATTGCACTAGACCTCACCTAAGGTCGCGGCCAAAGTGCCTCTTTGAAGTGAACCGTACACATGACTGTTGAAGCGCGTCTTTGGCCTTATCTCATTATGTTTTGCATTTTGATTCCTTATTTCCCTTTTAGGGTTTTTTTATTTCGCAAGTAAGACTATTTAAAGGCTTGTAGCCGTTTATGAGAAACCAACTTTCAACCTTTTAAAATCAAAGATGAGATCTTTTTCTCTTTCGGACTATTTAAAGGCTTGTAGCCGTGTCATATCTCTTAGGGTTAAAGGTTTGATGTGTCATATCCAAACCTCCACCTTTTTCTCTTCGTTTCCCGTTTTAGCAAGCCATCGACGATATCTAGAGCACCCGACGGTGAAGTTAAGACCCTGAGTGTTTCCCTCGACCAGATCTCGTGCCTTTGTCAATTTACCTCGATCTATCTCCCTTATTTTCATAAGAATAAGATTCACCGAAGGGTTTTACATTTCGAGATCAAAAGGACGAGAATCTCGAATCATCTTTCTCTCGTACGGCTTGCGAGGATGTACCGTGTGTACCCCGACGACCACCCATCGACAACCTCCGAACAGATCTAGCCCTTTCGTCCATCTCTCAAGATCGATCCTCCTCTTTGGTCCTTAGAACGAACGTCGCCGAAAGGCGTCAACTTTGGAGATGTTCTGGTCGAAGGAACCTCTTCCCCATTCTCTCATACGATCGGCGTAGCCATACCGGCCGTACTGGACGACCTCAAAATCATTCCTCCAACCCAAACTCTTTTACCCTTACTTCTCTCTCGTTTGAAACTCTTATTTATTCTTATTTACGAGATATAACAAGTTTGGTCATGTTGGATCACAAGGTTTAAGAGATAGGAGTTTGTGGCCGCCCTTAGCCGACAACCACAAGCCATTACCACATCCAAGCGTGTTCCTTCTATAACGGGACGTGTGTCAAGTTGTATCAGAGCCCTTGGAGAACTCTCAATCCAAAAACTCAGGGAGTGTTCTTTCCCCTTCTCAAAGTTTTCAACTTTCTATGTTTTAGATCCAAAAGAAAATCCAAAAAGATTTGTGCTTTCGTTTGTTAATGTTTTGTTCGCGTTGAATCTGGATTTGCTTAGGGTTGTTTGTCCATTTTCGGATTCGTAGTTATCAAAAAGTTATCGACTTTCTTTGATCAAGATCGGATTTGGGTTTCGGGTTTTTCAAGATCCAATCTTTTGGTACAACATTTTAGGATTTCTTGTGTTTGAAGTTTCATACTGCTTGAAAGACATAAGCTTTCTAGGTCGACAGGTTCTTCCTAGAAGGTTTTCGTTTTCTTTGTGTTCAACTCGGGTTCTTTTAGCTATCCAATCTTTTGGTACAACATTTTTGGATTTCTTGTGTTTGATTTTTGTTTGTATGTGCAAGGTAGTACAAGTATTAAAGTGTCATTTTGCTTGTGGAGATAGATTTCCACGAGTGAAGGTCTTACTCGCCAAAAAGCAAAATCGGGACCACACCGTACATTCGTCCATATCCATCCGTTAGCCAATCATCAGTCACGAGAAAATACAAGAGAGACGATCGTTGCTTTCAAAAAGTGAAGGAACTAAAGAGGAAAGGCGGCAAACAAGGCGTGTGACAAAGTTCACACGTTCGCTTCTTGTGGTCCCCATCTTTTGATCCTTGTGTGGCCGTTATGCGCCACATCCTTGACTTGTCAACCACGACTCCTCACCAATACCAGACTCGTGCCTCACAAGGCACCCTTACAAGAATTGGTTCTCCATTTCTAAATCCTACAACAAGACCTATGGCGCCTCATATTGTGCCACCTGAGAACTTAGCCGATGATCGGGCAAATGCGCCTCCACCTGACCCTACAGCTTCTCTCATGAGATTGTTGAATGAACGTTTTGATGAGCTAAGAAGATAGCTCCAACCTCCTCCTCCAGCCCAAGCTGCCCCAGTTCAAGTCGCTGCCCCAGTTCAAGTCGCTCCCCAGTTCAAGTCGCTCCCCAGCCGCTTCAATGGCCAAGACCTATAGAGCCGTATCCGGATGATGAAGAGGACCACTTTCCTCAACGAATGAGGCATTGGAGAGTTCGAAGAGAGCCTAGGCGGGACATGCTTATCCGAGAGACTATAGACTAAGACAAGCTTATCTGAGGTATCAAGATGAAGATGACGACCTCTCTGACAATACTAGTGAAGCTTCTCAAAGGCCCTATCATCGTGAGCAAAGGCAAGAGAAGATTGAAGGGTTTTAGATCAATATCCCTCATTTTTATGGCAAGAGTGATTCAGATGCTTACCTAGAATGGGAAAAGAAGATTGAATTGGTATTTGATTGTCGATGGTACTCTGAGATCAAAAAGATCAGGATGGCAGCCACTGAGTTTCAAGATTATGCCCTTAGTTGGTGGGACCAAATGGTTACATCTAGAAGAAGGAACGGAAAGAATCCTATTGAGACTTGGGCCGATTAGAAATTGGCCATGAGAAGACGGTTTGTGCCTAACCATCATCACCGTGAGCTCCATCAGAGGCTTAGGAGATTAGTTCAAGGGTCGAAGTCAGTGGAAGACTATTTCCAAGAGTTGGAAACGCTTATTTTGAGGACTGATCTAAGGGAAGACCAGGAAGCCACTGTGGCTCGTTTTCTGGGTTGTCTCAACCGAGAAATTCAAGACCACCTAGAGTTACAAGATTATGTGGAGTTAGAGCAGATGCTTCATAAGGCCATGATGATTGAGCAGCAAATTAAAAGGAAAGGAAAAGCCCCTTTCAAGTCTAAGTATCACAAGGAGTCTAAGTCGGCTCTTGCTAAGGAATGGAATCCACCTAAGAAGCCTTTTACTCCAGCGTCTAATGAAGGTGTCAAGGAGACACCCAATGCTTTTAAGGGCAAGGGCATTGCTATTCCAACAAGGGCCCGTGATGTCAAGTGCTTCAAATGACAAGGCCGAGGACACTATGCCAACAAGTGTACCAACAAGCGAGTCATGATCCTTCTGGAAGATGGTGAGTATATGTATGAGGATGAAGAAGCTATTCAAGAGATGGAATATGAGAATTCCATTTATGAGTGTAAAGAAGAAGCTGCACAAGGAGAGCTCTCAATTACTAGAAGAATTTTGAAGCTTTCCCCTAAGTGTAAGGAATATGAGCAAAGCGACAACATATTCCACTCTCGGTGTTTGGTGAAAGACAAGGTGTGTAGCCTTATCATTCATAGAGGTAGATGTACTAATGTTGCTAGCACAACTATGGTTAAGAAGCTAGGCTTGGAAAAGAAGAAGCACATGAAGCCATACAAACTACAATGGCTTAACTCCAAGGGAGAGTTGAAGGTGTCTCACCAAGTGACCGTCCCCATTGCTATAGGAAAATATGTTGATGAGGTTCTATGTGATGTGTTACCTATGGACGCTGGTCATATCCACTTAGAAAGACCGTGGCAATTTGATAGACGTGTGATCCATGATGGCTTCTCAAACAAGTACACCTTCGAGTATAATGGCAAATGGATCATTCTTCTACCTATGACACCTCAAGAAGTCGCTCAATATCATATTCACCTAAGAAAGAAAGAAGTAGCCACTTCCTCAAAGGTTCCCAACTTCTTGGTTAACCAAAGCACTGTAAGGAAGTCCCTTTCATGCTCAACAAACTATTTTGTTAATCCTTCACAGGAGCTTCCAAGTATTCTTAGTGATCTCTTGAACAAATATAGAGATGTATTTCCATGAGAAGAAGAGGTTCAAGGCTTACCGCCCAAGCGAGGCGTTGAACATCAAATAGACTTTGTGCCCAGAGCAACCCTTCCCAATCGGCCGACCTATAGAACCAAACCTCTAGAGACCAAGGAGTTACAAAAAAAGTCGAGGCACTCATGGACAAGGGGTACATCGGAGAGAGCTTGAGTCCATGTGCGGTCCCTGTTATCTTGGTCCCCAAAAAGGATGGGACATGGCGCATGTGTGTTGATGTCAAGCTATCAACAATATAACGGTTAAGTATCGCCATCCCATTCCATGCTTAGATGACATGTTAGATGCGCTTCATGGCTCTAAGATTTTCTCTAAGATAGACTTAAAGAGTGGATATAATCAAATAAGAATGAAAGAAGGAGATGAATGAAAAACGGCTTTCAAAACTAAACATGGCCTATACGAGTGGTTGGTGATGCCTTTTGGCTTAACCAATGCTCCAAGCACCTTTATGAGATTAATGAATCATGTTCTTAGGAAATTTATAGGCTTGTTTGTGGTAGTCTATTTTGATGATATCTTGATTTATAGCAAGAACTTAGAAGAGCATGCTAAACCCTTAGAATTCGTTCTAGAAGTGCCAAGGGAAGAAGAACTTTATGCTAATTTAGATAAATGCACATTTGGAACGGATAACCTAGTCTTTATTGGCTTTGTTGGTCTAGATCTCTTCAGGTGATATTGATACCACTTGACACATTGTCCCTAAGGAACTGCTTGAAAATACTAGGCGGCCGGCCGCGGTGAGGTCACAGTCATGGTGTTGTAACGGCGAGTTTCGATGGAATGGTGGGAATTGGCTGCGAAACGACAGAGAAGTGAAATGGAGGGTAAATGCATGAAGATGGGTCAAGGCAAAATGGATGAACGTAGGAAATGGTCGAGGGTGCAAGGATCCGAAAATGATGGGTGACGAGCGGTACGCACGCGACGAGAGGATTGGTCGATGGCGGTACGGGTAAGCGGCGAGGAGTGGCAAAATGAGGGGAATGATATGAAATGGAATGAGATGACCACCAAGGTTATGAAGAGATCTTGGATACACCAAGAACCTTAGGATGTGACACGCCTAGGGATTCTTACAAGATATTACACACTTGAGAGAAAATGAGCTAACTTAAGAGAAATCTTCTCTTGATTGATTTCATAAGAAACCTAAAGAACAAAGTTTGGTAACAAAGGGTTTAAATACTCAAACTATAAAATAAAGGAAGAAAACTCTAAACACTTGAGCACAAAACAACGAGTTTAATGATAAAAGGAAGGGAAGCCAAATATGACCAAGTGTCACGGTTTTCTCTTGGGTGGCTTTATCTTGAGGCTTCATTAGGGGTTCATCAATAGAATATAGTTGTGATCAAGGGCCTCATTTAAACCTTGTTTGGGAAAACCATTTGGGATCAAATCCAACCTAGAAAAAAGAGTGTCCAACCTAAGATGAACATCATGGGAGATTTGTATGCAATGGACCGGTTCAAGCTCTTCTCCATCTCCAACTGCTTGATGTGCTCCTCCAGGTTCTCCCACATGTACATCACGGCTCCAGTAAGCATTTGAGCTCTAGCTCTAGTCATAGGTCTGGTGGGAACATCAAGGGAGACTCCTCTAACTCAACCTCTTAGTTGTGGTCCTCCATGATCATATCATCCCCCCTTTCTTGAAGAGGATTTGACCTTAAATCCGCTTCACCTACATGGAAAGGGACCAAGACAGCAACATTGAAGCTTTGGCTAACTGTATACTTACCTTGAAAATCCCCTTGATAGGCATTGTCATTCATTTTCTTTGCGATTCAAAATGGTCCATCTAGCCGCGGCCTTAACTTGGAGTTTCTCTCCTCCGAAAATCTATTCTTCCTTAGGTAGATCCATACTAGGTCTGCTTCTTCAAACAATTGGGTTCTACGTTCTTTTTTAGCTTGCTTAGCATATTTCTTGGTCCTAGCTTCTATATTCGCCTTGGCCTTCTCTTACCTTTACTTGCTCAGGCTTCTCTTGTCTATCTACACTTACAATTTTACTTAAAGAAAAAGGGGTTAAATTCAAATGGGTAAGTAGGTTGAAACCATATACATGCTCAAAAGGAGACAACTTAGAAGCGGAATGCGTAGCATGATTATAAGTAAATTCAGCATGCGACAAGCATTCTTCCCAACATAGAGATGGTTCTATTAACTACTTTAGTTTGCCCATCAGTTTGGGATGAAATGTTGTTGAAAAACAAGAGTTTAGTTTCAAATTTATTCCATAAAGTTCTCCGAAAATGGCTTAGGAACTTAGTATTTCTATCCGAGACAATAGTCCTAGGCATGCCATGCAATCTAACAACTTCCCTGATACATGCTTCCCTAAGGTCGAACCAAGCAGTAACAAGGAGGGTTGGAGTGGAGGGCAAAGGAGATCTTAAAAAGCTCCAAACTTGGATCTTGGATCTTAGTCTTCCAAGGCTCCAATTGCAATGAAACTTCGTGGGTGCTCCTTATGGGCAAAATGAACGGTAGATCCAAAGCCTTGGTCGATGGAATGTGGCTGGAGACGAAATGGGTCGATGGTGGTGCAAATGGAGTGAAAAGGCGGGTGCTTTGTGGTTTGTTGGTGAAGATGGTGTGATGGATATGAGAAGATGATGCTTGTGGATGAAGATGGTGCCTGTGAGATGAGGATGAAGCAGCGAGAAGTTGGGGACGAGATCTTGATGGAGTGGTGAAGATGAAGCTTGAAACCGTGAGAAAATGGAGATGTGGAGGTGGTTTGCAATGAGATGAAGGATGGAAGAAAATGGTGGAATGAGGAGGACCACAAGAAGTGTGAGGGCTTCTTGATACACCTTGACAGGCCTCTGGATTTTACACACCAAAGGTAGTTCAAGAGATATGATACAGTCTTTGAACATGAGCTTCCATGGGAGAAAAGTTCTATCTTTGATTTTAAAAATATGAAAGCTAAAGAAAAAATGTTGGTTTACAAAGGTTTTATATAGTAAAGAGAAAGGATGCTAAGAGAAACCCTAGATAACTTAAACAAAAACGTGCATAAAGAAGGGAAAATCTCTAAGTCTCGGTTTGGTCCAATTAAGCTCGGTTTAGGCATTATGCATGGTCGATCAATCTTCTTCTCTTGGAACAATTTCATGGAAGGTCTTTCTCCTTCTTGGGGGATTTAGGCAAGGATGTGTCCATCTTAGCCTCGTTAAAACCTTCGTGGAAAAACCCTTTTGGGACAAAACCCACCTAAGGAAAAAGAGTACTAATTTGGACACCTCTAAGGTGATCCATGACTTGAGCTTCTAAGGCTATGATGACTTGAAGGATCTCCATTAAGCCCCAATTGTTGTAAATGATCTTCAAGTCTCTCCAAGATAGTTTTCAAAAGCGGCTCAAGTCCATGTGCAAGCTTCGGGTGAAGCTTGTCTAAAACGTCTCCTCTAGCTCCAAGCTTGAGGCTGGTCACGCGTGTATCACTCCCTAAAGAACAAGTTGGTTTCATTAGACGCATCATCAGTTTTATGACATGGAATCAATGAGCCATTTGAGAAAAGCTATCAACTACCACAAAAATAGAATCTTCCCATTCTTAGCCCTAGGTAATCCAAGCATGAAGTCCATAGAGATATCATGTCATGGGTAAGAAGCAATAGGTAAAAGAGTATACAAATTGAGAGGTTTGGCCTAGCCTTAGCCTATTTGCATTTGTGGCAATGAGAGCAAATTCTTTCCACGTCTTTCTTCTTGTGTAGCCCATAAAATGGTCTTAAGCTACCTTCTAGGTCTTGTCTACTCTAAAATGGTCCATCAAGCTGCCACTATGAACCTCCTTAATCAATAATTCTCAAATAGACCCATAACGACACACAATCTATTGTTATAGAACAAATAGTCATCAAGTCTATAGTAATAATCCAAACCATGATTAGCACATTCCTCATAAAATTCTTGAAAATCTAGATTAGTGGCATGCAAGGACTTAAGTTGTTGAAATCCTAAAAACCTAGCATTCAAGCTAGAGAGAAAAGTGTACCTCCGAGACAATGTATGAGCAACTACATTATCTTTACCTTTCTTGTAGATGATTACATAAGGGAAGGTCTCATTTAACTCAACCCACCTTACATGCCTCTTGTTAACCTTGTGTTGACCTGCATGAAATTCCTAAAGAAGCAGAGACCGTTGACTGCTCCAAGTGCATTGCAGGTCCAGGATATTTTGGTAGAGGCTGATTGTAACCCAACAATACAACAACTTGCTAGAGTGCTTAAAGGAACAGATCACGTCTCTCAATATTCAGTGGTGGAGTGCCACTTATTTTCTTTAAATCGATTGGTTATTGCCCAACAGTCTCGTTTGGTTATTTCCCAACAGTATTGGTTACCTTGAAGATCCCCTTGATAGCATTGTCATCCACGTCCACTACGAAAGTGTCATCAAAGTCCGTCAAGTTGAGAACTGGAGCAGAGCTCATCGTTGTTTTGAGTGTGTTAAACGTTGACTAAGTTGTGGGATTCCACTTGAATTGACCCTGAGCAGCTATGTGAGAGGTCTAGCCAAATGCCCATAGTCTTTTACAAAGGGGTGATAGTAGCTCGTAAGGCCTAAAAACCGCATAAATATTTGTTGGATTTCAATGGTGCTCCTTTTTATATCATTCGTATTTTATCTGGGTCAGTTGAAACGCCCTCACCGGAAATTATGTGGCCAAGATAGTTGATCCGGTCTAGAAATACGCCTAGAACCTCGGCCAAATGATGATGCTTGTCCTGAATATTTACACTAAAAGCCAAAATATCGTCACAAAATACAAGGACAAATTTATGCAAAAATGGACGAGAAATAAGATTCATTAAAGCTTGAAATGTGACTCGAGCGTTCCAAAAACCGAATGGCATGACAAGGAACTCATAGTGCACATCATGTGTGCGGAGGGCCATTTTATCAATGTCGGATTCAAACATCCTAATTTGGTTATATCCCGAATGAAGATCGAGATTAGTAAAGATTGTGGCACCTTAGAGCTCGTCTAAGAGCTGGTCGATCACTAGAATCAGGAAACTATTTGGGACAGTAACTCGGTTCAATGCTCTACAATCAACGCAAAAACGTGAGCCATTTTCCTTCTTGCGAACAAGCAAAATCGGACTTGAAAAAGGTCTTTGACTTGGCCGTATCGAGCTGCTGCTGGTATCTCTGTGACAAGTGTCTGGCTTTGATGGCGTGAGGGTACCGGTATGGGAGTACGGAGACATGTGATGTCCCCGGGACAAGGTGAATGGCATGCTCATGGCCGTGGTCATGTGGTAAACATGTCGACTTAACAAAAATGTCTGGAAACTGGTTAAGAACTGCTCAGATAATTGGTTCTCATTGGGTTGATGGTTGTTAGGCAAGAGGAGAAACCACGTAGAGAAGGTGAAGTATGCAAGTAAAGTTCACCAAATCAAGAAACTTGTTGGCCACGGTAAGTAGATGTCAGCTCATGTTTCCGCCAATCATTCTCACACTTCCTTAACGTTTCAGGCCATTGTATGCCCAGAATTATGTCAGCACTCCCGAGTTCAAGTGTAATGAAATCAGACACAAAGTAGAGGCCATCAAGCTCAAAGTGAACTGTTGAACATGTGCCCATTCCTTTGACGACCACTCTATTGGGCAACATAATTTCCAGGTCTGTGTAAGAAGATGAGCACAACTTCGAACGAGCGAGAACCGACGGAGGAATAAAATTATGAGGTGCGTCACTGTCGCGCATGACTATCACAGAAATACGGCCTACCATGCCTCTAAGTTTCGTTGGATAACATCATAAAATATGTTCCCACTGGTGTCTCTTCTTCAGTGCACCAATCATCTTGGAATATCTCGACTTCGCAACCATTAAGCATTGTCGACACATGAAAATATTTGTTAGCACATTTATGGCTTTGAAACAATTTAACATCACATTAAAAACAAATCCCTTTGCTCCCACTCTTGTAGTGTCAAATTCCGTTTTTGGCAAATAATCAGTTATGTAGGTGTTGCTCAATAGTGACAATCTTCATATGTAAGCCGTTGCTCGAAGTATTGGTTGGTGCAATACGAGTCAGTGTAGTGGACATTGTTGTCACTCCGCGAAGGCCTACAACTACTTCGCGACACACAACACGATGGAGGTGATTGTCTTCCATTAGCAGAGCGGTGGATTTTATTTCTGCCAAATTTCGGGGATTAGTCATGTTCACGACTTCTAGCATTTCAGGCTGTAAGCTTTCGAGAAACACACTTGCGATTGACATTTCGACAAGCCCAATGTTTAAGCGAGCAGATCCTCGAACTCATGAATGTATTCAGCAATGGTACCCGAGTGTTTCACCGAGAAGAACTATTGGTTGGGATCATGAATCACAGTCTTGCTGAAACGGACTACTAGACGTTATTTAAAATCTCGCCAGCTTATTAAAGCATCATAATGTATTTTGCTATTAAACCAGCTTAGAACGTCGTCAAGGAAGTTGACCGAAACCAGTTCCATACGGTCTTTGTCATTGTGCAGATCTGGTCTCCTCAGAACATAACATTTGCTCTGACCAGATCAACTTTTAGGACCTCCTGAAGACACTTGAGCAGAGAACATCAAACGAACATAAAACAAAGAA
>OVAO01000406.1:0-21625 GCA_900406285.1 Biscutella auriculata | reverse complement strand
AAATAGTAAACTCTTACTAATTAATCCCAAGATTCAACAATAACATTCAAGAACAAATGAAGAACTAGAGAGAAAAAGATGTCTCAAAAAGGTTCTTTAAAAACACTTAAAATAGTTTCTCTTAGAATAGAAAGGTTGCCCTACAAAGCTGCCTCGCTGGATCAACTAGACCGGTCAAGGCTGACCGGTCCACACACCATTCTGCGTCTTCAGGATTCTGGACCGGCCAGTCTGGTCGATCCATCAAATGCGGAAAGAGGAACGGGCAAGGTACCGGTCCAGCTGACCGGTACGACTCTACGAGAAGAAAAGGCTGAGCTGGGGAGAGGAGCGGACCGACCTAGGCTGACCGATCTAAGACATGCGAACAGCGGACCGGTCACGGTACCGGTCGGACTGACCGGTACGCTTCTCTGAAAACAGAGCATAAGCTCCCAAATGCTCCAAAGTGCTCCAGTTGACTCCAAATTCGCCGAAGTAGATTTCCACACCTGTAATATGAAAAAGACATGCAATGCAACCTAAAACACTCTAAATGCAATCCTAAACCAACAATAAACGAATAAAATCTAATTTAAAAACCGACTAAAAAGAGGTATATCAACACACATTCAGTTTGAGGATGTCCATAACCTTTTGCATCTGAAACATTTAAGTTTTTATTGTTTGAGTGTGGGGCAATCTTCCTTCATGTGGTCTTACCCTTTGCATTTAAGGCACTGAATTTTGGGCTTTTTGTTCTTCTCTTTATCCAAATAATTCCTGTTATGACCAAATGATTTATGTCCTTATTCAAACTTCCTAAGTACTCGATCGAATACATCGTCTGTTGTCTCAAAATTTGTCTCAGGTTTCACTTCAGTAGTTAAGACAATCCCTATTTCTTTCTTCGGAGGACCAACTTCAATCTCGTGCGCTTGTAACATACCAACCACCTCTTCAAATCTCAGCTTATCAATATTCAACGCACAAACATTGTAGCCTTGTACGCTGAGTATTTTGTTGGTAGAAACCTTAAAAGCTTCTTGACTAGCTTCTTTTCTTTGTACTTCTTCCCTAACACTTGAACTTCATTCACAATAGAGCTTAACTGAGCATTGAACTAAAAAATTGATTCATGTTTCCATCCTCAAGTTTTCGAAATTTGAAGCCAACATATTGATTCTTGATCTCTTCACACTGGACATTCCTTCAAACACAATTTGCAAGGTGTACCATGAATCTTTTGCGGTCTCACATCCTTGAATCGAATTGATTTTGTTCTACAACACCGAAAATTGATACTAGTTCTTTTGAGTTGAATTTTGCCAGTCGCTTTTCCCCATTTGTCCATTCAGCATTCTCCTTAGGAACTTGATTAGTGTGAATTTTACCGGTTTTACCACTCGGTTTTCATTCGTTCTGCACTAGTTTATGATGTATTTAAGAGTTTCTAGGTTGCATTTGCACGTTTTTCATCATTTCAGGTGCAGAGAAGGCGAATGAGAGGAACCGAGCAATTATGGAGCATTTTCAGAGCAAAAACGGCTAAGTCCCGGGAAAACTAGTCACGCCGGTCAAGACCACCGGTCATGCCAGACCGGTGGACCTCGAACAGTACGATCTGAAGGAAGACCGTCGGTCAAGCACGCCGGTCATGCCAGACCGGTGGACCTCGAACCAGCACGCTCTGGACGAAGGGCGCCGGTCAAGCCCGCCGGTCAGAACTCAACCAGGGACGACGGACGAAGAGCGTCGGTCAAGCGCGCCGGTCTGCACTGACCTGCGGAGGCCCCGCCGACATCAATTTTGTTTCCATTTCTGCCCTTAATTTTGATCCCCTATATAATGATTCAATCCCAAAAACCCTAAAAACGTTTTTAGTCTCATTTTCTTAAGTTTTGAAGTTTTAGATCTCATTTGTGAGAGATTTCTTTGGTACTTTTATTTATGCAATTATTTCTCATTTGATTGTTCTTGTTATTTTGTTTGATTCTTAGTTTTATAATCTCAATCCCTCTCACAAATCATGCTTAAAAACTCTCTAAGTGTTTTAGGCATGAGTTGTGAGTAGTCTCTATAACTTATGGATTAGGGGTTAGATCCGGTAGAGTTGATTGCTAAAAATGGTTTAGATCTATTTTAGAAGTAGTATTCTCAATCTATTCAAGAACTTAATGCTAGAATAGGAGTAGCTAACCTAGTCTAGATCTTAGGAGATTTATCGCCCGAAAAGTGTTTGATAGAATTCCCGAACAAGTGAATAGGTTGTTAGTCAATTCTTTCCAAGAGATTGTTTAAGTTATTGGCTAATTGTTGTATGGAATTGTGTTTAGTGCTTTCTATTCATGCTTCATTGCCAAGAGATTTGTGTAATGGTATGTTAGGAAAGGGGCTTCCATAATCCATGAGTTTGCCACCATTTCTGATTTTTCATTTTCTAATTAGTTTACCACTTTATTTTATTTGTTTGATTAGGAGTTGTTAGTGACAGAAAAAATCCCCTTTGTTTACATAGACTTAGTGAAATCCATCATAAAGCTTGTTAGTTAATTACCCCCGAGTTGGTTCGACATTCTGATCACCCATCTTACCCATACTACATTGATAAACCACCAAACCGGCCGAAAAAACCTGTTTATCAGAACTCTTGTACCTATGACATTCTTTGTTGATGGTGCTTCCCATCCGTCTTCTATAGTTGTCCAAGTATCTTCATAAATACTATTGATGTTTGTTCGCATGTATCGCTTCTAGAAACCATAGTTCTCTAGATCCAGTACCCCTTATCTGTAGAACACCATTAATTGCTTTAGAGGTTTCCTTCAATTCGATCTCACCCATATAGGTTACAGGTGTTGGCCCTGATGTCAATTGTAGAAACAAAACCTCTTTGAATATAATCTTTATAAGAACTTAAGAACACTTTTTGAATAGATGACAAATCCTAACACACCTTAAACTGATCGCCCTGAACACCTCAGACGATACTACAAGTCTAAGCTCAGATCTATTTTGATCTTCCTTAGACTTAAATCCAATAGGTTAATCTTTCTTAGATCAAACCAAATACCTTATACCCGAATATCTAACTCTTACACGATTCCTGTTGAGGGTTGTTGGTCTTAGAAATCGATCACTCTCTTGTATATCGCTCTGAACACTTTAAACGATATCACAGGTCTAAGCTCATATCTATTCTGATCTTCCTTAGTCTAAACAGATCTATTTGACGTAACCTCTCTCAAAATCCGTACCTAGAATGTTTGAGATATGTCTTCTTTTATAGGCTCTAAGTTTTCATTTTCTTAGTAGATAGAGTTGAATCATTTTTTATTTTTTTATTGTTATAGAATATTCTCTATATTTTTAGTTGCAATATCTCCTAGATTTTCTCCAGATCAAGAGAATATTCTCTCATATTTACTTCTTAGATATTTTATTTTAAATATCGTTTCGATTTGTTAATTCATCCGGGTTTGACACACGGTGTGATCCAATAGAAAAAACCACCCGTCTTAAATTTTTATTTTTCTACCGTCACTAATCTTGTTAAATTCTCATTGACTTCGTTTGAGACTCTGAAGTTGTAACCTCTAAAAAATATGTTGCTTATATATTGTAACTGGAGTATTGGACATATAGAGATTTTAGAAATAATGTATCACTATTCTTGTAATTTCGAAGTCTTCATATGAAACTTCACTTGCTTTATGTGTGATAGTCAAAAGACAAATCTTCTGGTATGAACTAAAATAACGGTCATTAACTAAACTTTCATAAGAAAAAACAAATATTCTCACCGAAATTTAAAATCTCAATCTTAATAATTACTACTGTCAACTTATTTACAAGGAACCAAATTTCTTTCGACAATGTTTGGTAGATACCCAACGCGTTATTATAAAATCTCTGTTTTCAATATTCATCGTTCATATTGACACGTGTCATCATCTTGTTTAGAGAAAAGTACTCGGCTCATGAACACAGGAATATATAAGAAAAAAAACAAAACAAAACTTAATTCGATCTTCATCAAAATTCCACCAAAACTTTCTCGAAGACAGTTAACCGAATTTTGCTTTTGAGCCATGGAGAAACCGTACGGATACGCTAGCGTGAGCATGAGCGGTGTCGATCGCGCCGGCGGCAGGAAGGATGTGGATCTCGAGATGGGAGTCGGTGAGGCCACGCTTTACCCAGGGCTAAGCTATGGCGAGAATCAACTCCGATGGGGATTTATCCGCAAGGTCTATGGAATTCTCTCAGCTCAGCTCCTTCTCACCACGCTTGTCTCCGCCGTCGTTGTCCTTAATCCTCCTGTTAATGATCTCTTAACTGGATCTCCCGGGATTCTTCTCTTCCTCTGCATCGTTCCTTTCATCTGTACGTAGTTTCTCTCTTGTAGATTTCTTTCGTTGCACAATAATTACATTTCTTATTCTTATTTATTTGTAATTAGGTTTGATTTCACTTTTTCTGGTTTGTGGTCTTCTTTTTTTTGAGACAAGGATTCTGGTTTTAGGGATCATATGATTTTGTTGATTTTGATTAGATGATTCTATTTTCACCTTTTTTGTAGCTAATTCTTGTTTGGTCAATTTGATTGTGAATGAATTATTAAATCGCGAATAAGTGGAACATGCTTTTATAAATGATTGGCGGATTGATTCTTATAGGTGTGATAATATCTAGAGTGTTGGTGTTAGGATCAGGACCAACTTTGCTTTCTATTATTCAATGAAAACGTAGAACAAAGACCAAACCTGAAATCTAGGCTAAGGATGAATACTGGTGTATCCCATACGCTTCAGAGCCCAAATCAAACAGATGCAGAAGTCAGCTGTTGTTATGTAACAGCTGAAAAATTCTGTTTTCTTCTGAAGACTTTTCATTTTTATGTCCGCTATGAGTTTTGCTTTGTATGCCTTTTATTTTGTGTTTCTGTGTGGACGATTCTCTTGGTGGCATCATATTCTAAGATAGTACTTTCTTAGTTTTTTGAATTTTGTTTTGTTATGCGCATGAATGTTTTGTATAGCACAATACTTTCTCGTTTCTGGAGATGAGCTGCATAAGCACAACAGTACATCAGTATATCGTTTTCTAATATTTTAATTTGATGAAACTATTTATAGTTAATGTAATTGAAAATTGGGAGATAATTTTTGCAGTAATCTGGCCTTTGCACATTTACCACCAGAAGCATCCTCTTAACTTGATCCTTCTTGCCCTCTTCACTGTCTCATTGAGCTTAACTGTTGGAGTGAGTTGTGCTATGACAGAAGGTATCACACTCTATTTAATATAATCTGTTTCCTATCAATAGTCTTTGATTTTGTCACTATTAACGTCCTCTTGTTCTTTTCAATGAACGTGTATCATCATTAGGAAGAATCGTGCTTGAAGCCTTGATATTGACACTGTCTGTGGTTGGATCTCTAACCGCATACACTTTCTGGGCTGCAAAGAAGGGAAAAGACTTCAGCTTCCTTGGACCCATTCTCTTCACCAGCCTCATTATTCTTGTAGTGACCAGCTTCATCCAGGTGTGTCTTTTAGAATCCTCCCTCCCCCACTCACCAATATAAAACCAAAATCTTTGACGTGTGACTTAAATTTTTGTTTTTGTGAACTTATATCGCAGATGTTCTTCCCGCTTGGCCCGACCTCTGTAGCGATATATGGAGGAATCAGCGCATTGGTATTCTGCGGATACATAGTGTATGATACCGACAATCTCATCAAGCGTTTCACATATGACGAATACATCCTCGCATCAGTGGCTCTGTACCTTGACATCCTTAATCTCTTCTTGACTATATTGCGTGTGCTGAGGCAAGGTGACAACTGAAAGAGTAGCATAAGATGATGCTGCTTTCACTAAATGGGTTTTATAAACTACGTTTTAAGCTGAACCCAAATGCTTTTTTTTGTAATGTGATTTACTTTTTTTACATTTGTGTATATATCTTACTTCCGTTTTGAGATAATTAGTATTTATGATGATTGACGCAATCTGGTTTAAACTTTTGGTAAACAAAATCTAGCAAAGTTGATTTTCATGAAACTTCAGCGAATTTTAATTGTATCACTGAAGAATCATATTTCAAAGGCTTTTGACAAAGAGGAATGAAATATTTTGGAATCATTATTCAGGGTGTTTGGATTTCATGAGCTTTAGATTAACCTCTTGTCTCTTTTTTTCTTTTATTTGTTTTCTGTCCGTAGGCTCTATCACAGTTGCTCAATCGGTGCAGATTTTCACTCAGTCCCTTGAATTAGGCTCCGGATTTCGGATATTCTGTCCAGGTTCGGTTTAGTATTTTCGATTTTTTAGATATTGATTTTAGTATATAGGGATCTGAAAAAATTTGGGTCGATTTCGGATTGGTATTTGTACGGTTCGGTTTCGGATATGTAGAGAAGAATTGAAAATAACCAAAAAAATTCGGTTCGGTTCAGTTTCGGTTCGGTTTAAACCAAAAAATTGAAGGGAAATACAATAAAATCAAATATTAGGTTCTGTTTCGGTTTGGTATATTCACTTTTCAGATAGATCATTTGCATTGAAATCGGTTTGGTTTCGGCTTGTTTATTCTGTTTTTGGATACAAAGTACCAAATTGGTTTAGTTCGGTTCTATTTCGGTTCGATATTATGGATTTTTTTTGTTCCATATATTTTTCCCGTTCGATTTTCGGTTCGGTTCAGTTGATAAGTGATATCCATATAGTTCAAACATTATCCATTCGGTTAGTTTATGATTTTCGATTCAATTTTAGTTCAGTTTATTTAATTTGGTTTTGGTTTAGTAATTTTAGATATGTTTATAATGCCAAAACTACCCTAAATCATCATTTACTACTTGAGATGCACTCTTTTCCTTTGGAGAGCTACTAAATCTCAAAATAGGGGCATTAAACGAGTTTTGAAGACATTGGAATGCAATAAGTCAGATCATTAATTTTCATACGTCTTCTATTATTTTTGGTTCTAAGATTGATTCCAATACAACCATAATATCAAATCATTTGGAATATCAACAAAAGCATATCGTAAATGTTTTAATGGGTTTCAAAATACATCTCTTCACACATATTTATGATTAATTGAAAATAAATTGTTCTGATGATTTGGTCGGAATCTATTTTAAAGTGACAAAAGTATTCTTCTCAAGTAAATAGCAACGACAATGCTATGTCATGTTTCAGGTTATCTCAAATCCACTTGTATTTTGGATGGCCAGATTAAGACAATAAACTAAAAGTTCATTGAATTGGGTGGAATAAGTTTTATCTTGCTAGAAAATATAGAATGCTACGTTTTAAAATTTGAAAGATTTCACTTAGACTTGACGAGATTTGTAAAAGCTAATAAATTCTCAAAGTCTTCAAGATTAGATACTTTGTTAAACAAACTTTCTTCGCGCTACCTTTGGTAATAGATCCTCTTATATATGGACAAAGATCTTATTCGATAGACAATTACTTAAAAATGGTCCCAAACATATGGTGGATAATGTTAATATCTTTAGAGTTTGGATTGATTTATCCATGATATTGATATGTGAATGTTAAAAACAGCAATCAAGATGAATACCAAATGTATGACTCACAAAAACTGAGTTTATAATAGAAATCTTTTACAAAAGTACAAGTATGTTTAATCCGAGTTATATGACTTGCACATACCTAATTCATAATTTACTTAAACTCACTTTGCAATAGTTGTTGTAATTTTATATTTCTTTTTCTTATAAACTCTTATCCTAACTTTAAGCTAGGTTATTATGATCTTGCAGACTTTGGGGACGTCTCACGGACTCAGAACACTGTCGAGGATGGCCTGGCTACTCGGGCGCGAAGAAGTGCCCATCCTTTCAATAGCGTTGAAAGCTCACTATCTCTAAAAACTTAGTTATGTTTTGTTTTCACTTTTTCCAACAAAAAAATAACCTTAAGCTAGGTAATCTTTTTAATAGCCAAGAGTCCCGATATTTTCTTCCTAAGAAAATAAAATGATTTTTTTTTCTTTGATGTAAATCTCTTTGTTTTTTGATAAGTTCAAATATTTGATTTTCTTTGATAAAGTAAATCTTCAAATTGTTACTCCCTTTATCCTTTCAAACTTTAGTGCCACGTCTTTCTTTCCAATTTTTTTTCCTGAACCCCGTTAGTTGCTCTTGTGTATAACATTTGTTTCATCTATTGCAATTTTGTTGAAACCAGAATCCATGATTCTCCCGTCTCCCCATTTTTTTGCATATGTGATTTCAAATACTTGCAAATTCAATTGTACCTCTCATAGAAAAAATCTAAATTTCGATTTGATATATATGTCTGAGAACATATTGATTGTTTTTTTCCGAACATGAGAAAAGAGGTCAAGCATCAAAGATAACATAGATGAACACACATCATAGTCTGATATAGAAAAGTCATAGCGGTATAAACATACTACAACATAGACTAAACAAGTGACAATCACGAGGGCCTTATGTTCGATAAAGCCATTGCTTCTTCAATATCTTGTCCCCTGTTATTGTCTTAAGAGATGGAAAGAGCACGTCTTATGTCATGAGTGTTATACTTTCTTCCTGTTTGAGTGCACATGTACATAACAAATGAAGAATATCAATAATGTGAAAACACAAACAACTTCGACGTGTACCTTTAACATGAAATTGCATTTTTCAGATAAGACAATCAATGTCTTTTAAGTCAGCAACTAAGGATGAATGATAACTTGAGTTACCATCATTCCCACGAGAGATTTTATCCAAAGAAATCTTATGTGGAAATGCATACTTTTTTTCCCCATGATACCCAAACACGTGACGCTGAAACTACAAGAACTGGGAAATCAAGTTTCAAAAGATGAGGCAATTTTCTAACTTGCTTGGAGTGTTGGAGGTTCCCAACATTTCCTAATGAACCAAATGTCCAAAATTGAACGATCTCTGATTTTCCATCATAAATGGCAAATGTACCCAATGTGTCATTGGTGGTAGAATTGACAGAAGACATCTTGTTCCGACAACACAACTTGTATAGATTGTTATTGATGGGGGAAAATGGTTAGAAAGAAAATTTTCCCAATGATTGTGTTTCCAATCAGAAAAGAGTAAAACATCTTCCAAGAGTGGTTCTTCAATGTGTACCTCAGATGATTTCAGATAGGAGGTGGATTTTCAATTAAGAACATGTGATTGATGATGTCTGAAGTAAACTCATACATATGGCCTCAAAGATATACCAGTTGTAATTCATTAGCCTATTGTTCTAACTTACCCAGATTGGCATAAAATTCTCACACGACTTGGTGAACATATTGGTCCACATCCACCATAATACGTAGAAGACCCGCATCTCAAAATAGTTTCTCTGCTTCCGACATGTTGGTGACACCAAGTTGTAGGTACTTCTGATCATGGAAGCGACAAAGTTTGAAGGATTTTTAGAAATCAACTACATGTGATGAGATAAAATTTTGGTTAAAAGGGCGAGTTAATAGGATGGTGATTTTTGGATAGATGCAGTTTTTTCAATAGTCTGAAGGTGATTTTCTTTACATCGTGTTTCAAAGGCTTCAACCGAGTCTCTGCCCTCTTCTCTCATCATGATAGTCATATTCATCCATAGGCTCCTCGGGTCAGATGCATTGTCAGTGATGTGTCCCCTTATCTCATCATGTAGTGCAAGTAGTTGGTTCTCTCATCATGATAGTCATCTTCATCCATATCTTCAGTGAAGACGGTAGTGACTAAGAGAAAGTTCCTCGTCGTCGACATTCATTATCACCGGTGGAGTTATGTTAGATTCACCAAGTAGAACATGTGACTCATGAATTTCGAGAGCTTAACAAAGAATCAATTCTGATTGTTGTCTTGTCATGGGCATTTTTTCAGGTGAGAATTTCTTTTTTCTACGTTTAGGGTAGTTCCTTTTGATAACACAAATAGGATTTTGTGACACAATCTAAATGCCACTTTTGAAAATAGAGAGCCTCGTTTCAACACTCTCCCACAATTTGTGGCCACTAAGTTAAATGAGCTAGTGAAGTAAGTGTAGATTTTTGTATATATATATACAAAACCTAAACATAATTAACACACAGATAACATGAATCGAATTGAACTCAATGTGGATGCACCATCAACTCTGTGCAATTGTTTTTACCTTAGACACAATCCTTTCTTGTGTTTGTTTGTGTTTTTGTTTTTTAAAACCAACCCACAAGCTCAATAAGGTAGACTTTACTTATTTGAGGGGTTTTCACTCTTAATGATCAATATATGCTAGCTTTCATCATTTCTTTCTTTCTATCGATGTTTTAGACTATTATGTTCTTGTTGTTTTTTATTTGTTTTTATATCTTTCCTCTCCTTTTTGTTTTTAAAGTACATTTTTCTCTATTGATTTGATGATGAGATGTTTTGAGAAGTGGTTTGGTTAGATGATTGAAAATCAGAGAACTGTGTAACCAGTCATTCACTATGTGCAACAAAGATAACTTAGTGCCACACCTAAGTCATTAGAGTTCACACACCAATGGTCTTTCCTAAGGACAAAAACGAGTTTAGATCCAAAGGTTTTGTAAACATGTCTGCTAATTGCCTACGCACGGTAACATGTTTAATCTCAAAAAGTTTTTCTTCAACTAGCTCCCTAACAAAATGATGTTTGATATTTATGTGTTTTGTGCAAGAGTTTTGATACAAAGAAGGATGTTTTGATATTGTAAGCATCCAACATTTGTTTCAATATGAGTTTTCGTGCAACAACAACCAATGGTGATGTACTCCGTTGTTGATAGTGTGACATAATTTTGTTTCTTGTTGTGTCAAGACACGTGATTGTTCCTAAGAGATAAACATCCACCCGAGGTAATCTTTCTATCGCCTAAACTCCTTGCCGAATCAACATCACAATATCTTGCTAGACTTGAATTGGTATTTTTAGTGTAATATATGCCAAAATTAATTGTCCCTTTGATGTATTTGATCATGCGTTTGACTGTGCTAGGTGTGATATCTTCGAATTGGCTTAATATCTTGCGCAAAGTCCAACATTATAATATAGATCAAGGCGACTGGTTGTGAGGTACAACAAGCTCCCTATCATGCCTCAATACAATTTCTCATCAAATTTTGACCATTATTCTTCTCTAGATAGTTTACTTGTAGTACTCATTGGTGTTCTCGCAATTTTGAAAGTCTTGCATTTCAAACCGGGTAATTATATTTTTTGTGAAACAAATATTCTATTTAGTTCTTTGATTTGCATTTCCATAATGTAGTTAAGTTCTCCTATCATACTCATTTTGAATGTCATAGTCATAATCTTAACAAACCCATTGGTCAGTTCATATGGTGTTCTACCAAAAATAATGTTATCAACATAGATTTTTACGATTACAAAATCCTTGCCATGAGTGAGTAGAAACAATGTCTTGTCCACATAACCTCTTTCAAATCCTTCATTGATTAGAAATCATGCAATTTTGTCAGACCACACGTGTGGAGCTTGTTTGAGACCATAAAGAGCTTTGTATAACTTGTATATATGATCTGGTTTGTGTGGATCTTCAAATCCCTTTGGTTGGCACACATACACCGCTTCTTAAGTAGTCATTTTAGAAAAGCAATTTTGACGTCCATTTGAAACAATTTCATATTTCGTTCACATGGAATCCAAAGGAGCAATTGAATTGATTATAGTCATGCAACTGGAGCAAATCATTCATCAAAGTGATTCTTTCTACGTGTGAGTAACCTTGTGCAACAAGTCGTACTTTGTTGCGTACAACATTCCCTTGTTCATCGATTTTATTCTTGTATATCTACTTGGTACCGAAAATTTTCATTTCCTTAGGTTGGGAGACTAACTCTCACACATCTAGTCTGACAAATTGATCGAATTAATCATGCATAACACCAATCCAAAACTCATGTTAAGTGCCTTAATTCGTTTTGGTTCGATGTTTGAGATAAAACATGAGAACTTTATCAATTCTGCTAACATGGCCATCTCTTTAAATTTTTTTTTTTGTGAATAATCACTTTTCCGTCGAGTTCTCCCATAACATCCTTGACAGAGTGATTCCGGTGAAAAGCTACTTACATATTTTCTTGTGTTGCAAAATCTTCTCGTTTTGTGACATACTCACGAGGTTTTGGATTTTGAGCAACATCTTTATCAGTCATCATCAAATAATTCAGGTACAAGTTTCTCTTGTCATCAAACACTATGTTGATCGACTCACCATTCATCTGTGATTTTCTGTTGTATGCTCTGAATGCCATAATATTTGTAGCATAACCTAGGAAAATCCCTTCATCACTTCTTGCGTCAAACTTGCCCAAATTATCCTTGTCATTTAAGATGTAACAAGTGCACCTAAAAACATGGAAGCAACTCAAGTTAGAAGTTTTCTCTTTACAAATTTTATATGGAATTGTTTTTGTTTCAGTATTCGGTTGATTACATAATATGTTGTGTTGATTACTTCCGCGTAAAATCACACAACTACATTGTTTCCATGTAACATTATTTTCATGTAACATTGTTTTGGCCATTTCTTGTATAACTCTATTTCCCCTTTCAATCACTCCGTTTTGTTGAGAATTTCTAGGAGTTAGAATTGATGTTGACTTCCTTGACTTGAGAAAAACCTTTCAAATGTTTCATTTTGGAAATTTCCACCATGATCACTCTAAATTTGCATAAGACCTTTCTCTGTGTTTAAGTTGTAAGGCAAGAGTATTGAAACTTTCAATAGCTTTGGTATTTTTCCTTAGAAACCTTATTCATGTATAGCGTGAAAAATCATCCACTAATACAAAAATATATTGTTTTCCACCAAAACTCTCAGTCTGAACGAATTCCATTAAGTTCATGTGAACGAGTTCAAGAATTCGTTTGGATCCAGTTTCTGATAAACGTTTATGTTGCACCTCACTTATTACCTTTGCTACATGCTTCACATACTAGATCTTGATCAATTTCTATCTTTGGTATACCTTTGACTACCTCAACATTAACGATTTTTCGTAAGCCATGAACATTCATATGTCCTAACTTCCTATGCCATAGATCAATCTGTTATTTCACTCATGTTAGACATATCTCAAAAGGTCTCCACATGTAATAGTTGTTGCTCGACCGAGTTCTTGACAACATTGTGATATTCTCTTGATTGTTGGCTTTATACTCGATTTTGGAGAAAAACACATTTAGTCCTTCAGAATTATACTCAACAAGTTTGCATTGAGTTCCTTAATGTAACCAACTTTGTTTAGCGTTGGTTCATTTTCCTTGATTAGAATTTCATATCCTTGAATCCTTCCTTGACCATCATCCCCAAATGTTACCTTTTCTCGTTTTGACTGATTATAGTTTTACAACACTTTCTGATTTCTCGTCATATGCCGTGAACACCCACTATCAAAATACCACATCTCGATGTTATGCTCTTCTAGTGAGGTATATGACACATTACTAACGAACTCAGAGTCTTCTTCTACTTTTGTTACAATTTTGTGAACATGATCTTTGCACGCCCGTTTACTTCTATTTATACGGGAGAAGATCTTGTTTAACTATTTATACATAGCCAAACTTTGTGGGTTTAATGTAACACTTGTTCATTCTCCACGTGTTTGCTACTTGTCTTTTGAACATATATCAATAGGATTTAGATGACCACTCTTCCCACAAAACCAACATTATTTTCTTGCTCTAAGTTTTGAGTTACTTATCTTCTCATTTCGTTCTTCATACTTATATGTCATAAAATTTGGATTTACTGTATTTTTTCCTTCACAAACATGATCTGATTTTCTAGTTGTTTTGAGACAAACTAGCAGCTCCACAATATCCTAATCGTAGTTTACTTTTGAGGATTGTCCTATGGTAAGAATTTTGTCGAGCTTTTGTTATGTTATTCAATATCCTAATTTGTTTGTGCTTATCATTTAATGCATTCTTCAAACTTCTACTAAAGGTTTGTTCTTTTGTGATTTTCCCTTTCAACCAGTTGATGGTATATTATAGTTCTTCGATCTTTGACTCTTCTGGTGTATGTTTAGGAGTTTGATCATTTCAAGAATATTTACTTTTTTGTCAACTAGTATGAGCCACAACAGGTCGACCGATTAGCAAAACTCTCATAAATGAGAGGAGTAAATGCTCTCACGAGGATTCGAAGTACCGGTCTGATAACCAGTGCCGTCAAATGTTTTACCACTAAATTAACGTCACTTGTTTGAAGAATATTTACTTGTGTCAAAAAAACCTTTTTGTTAGTTGAAGATTTTCATTGCTCAATTTCAACTAGTTATCATAGAGTATGTAACATTCTTTTTTAGGGTCTATCTCTTCTTCTTTTTTGATTCAGAATCCTAGTTCTCTCGTGTTGTTGTGGTGAATGCAACAAAGTTAAACATCTCTCCTTCTTCATCTTTCCTTCTCGGAATCAGTTTCACTATAACTCAAAAGATATTTTTCTTTATGTTTTTATAGATTTTCCACTCATCTTTCTTGTAACGGAAACCTCTAAATTCATAACAATTTAGTTCTTTCCTTTCCTTTTAGCAAGATAACATTCCATATTGATATGCCCAAATTCTTTGCATTCAAAATATTGAATTTCTTTCCTTTTTCCTAATTTTTCATTTTGGCAAAATCTATGAGCCTTCTGATCTCCTTGTTGTGGCTTGCGATTTTGACCTCGTTCAATTTTTTTTTACATTTTGCCGAAGTTCCTAGCCATTAACATTATGTTATCCTCAAGTTTTTGAAACCTATTTTCTTCTTCTGACGCGAAAAAGACATTTCCTTTAAATTCGCTTGTAACATCAAGTGTTGTTTTCATCTCTTCAACGTTAAGCATTTCTAATTTCTACTAATAGTTCAAACTTCATATATTTCATGTTCATAAACATCTTAGGAAAAACTTTATAAGGAGTAGATTATTCTCGTAAAATTCTTAACAGGTTTGTACTAATTTCTTTTCATTGTATTTCTTAACAGGTTTCTCGTAAACTTTCCAAAAACTGTTGCTTGATGAGATATGATTCATCTTTAAATTTTCGAATTGAGATGCCAAATGATTCAACCTTGTTCTTTTAAAACTTGTTTATCTTTCAAATGAATTTAGCAAAGTTTTTGAAATTTCTTAGCTACTCACTTAACTGATTCAGATCTACTACTCCAAAGAAGATAGAGATGCCAGTTTCTCTTTCCAAAAATTATTTTGGTTTTGGTTCGTGGATACCATCTTCCATCAATACTTTTGGTTCTTCCCACCCTAAAACCTACCAAATCTTATTCTCTTACCCACTGATCCAATCATTACAGACGAAGATCAAACAAGGAACAATCTCTCTCTCTCGCTCTCTTGCTTTGAATCATGAGAGGTTATGATCGGATTAACAATTGCCTACCGGATGAACTTATTCTCGAGATACTTCGCCGACTTGAATCGAAATCCAGCCGCGATGCTTGTTCCCTCGTCTGCAAGCGATGGCTATCTCTCGAGCGATTTAGCCGCACCACTCTTCGTATCAGCGCATCCTTTTCTCCCGACCTCTTCCTCACCCTCCTCTCTCGTCACTTCCTTCATGTTACCTCCATACATGTCGACGAGCGTCTCTCTCTCTCCCTTCCTTCCCTCTCTCCTCCCCTGTATGTTTCTTATCTCTTTTCGATTTAATTGCTTTGTTAAATTCTTGTTCCCGGGATCGGACACTTCTTTATTGCTTTGTGAAATGGATCGAATCACAGTTTTTATTTGATATGGATTTGGAGTTTTGTTGAATTAGGTGTTATTTGATTCTGGGTTCAAGTTTTTGTTGCTCTACATTGATCCAATTTCTGGAGAGTTTTTGTCGAAGCATGGTGTAATTGGGGAAACTTTGATCCCCTAGGCATGTTTTGTTTGGTAGTTTAATCGTTATCAGTGATGGAACTTAAGAAAACTCAATATGCAGAAGAGAAAGCGTGGGGCGAACAAGTCATCGCCTTCATCAAGTAAACGTAAGAGTTTGTCTGATAAGACGCATTTTGAAGCTCAGAACGCTGAGTCTTGCAGCTTGAGTGATGCAGGCTTGACTGCTCTTGCAAATGGATTTCCAAGAATAGAAAACATGTAATTAATTTCTTCTTCAGAAATGCACTTCTCTTAAATCTCTAGATTTGCATTCCCTTGGTGCCCTAATGTTTCAACTGTGGGTTTGCATTCCCTTTCTCAGAAATGCACTTCTCTTAAATCTCTAGATTTGCAGGTAATTAATTTCTCTTACACTTTGTCTTTATGATTGGCTTATTTGAAACTGTTAGTATTCTTCTCCAATATTCCCTTGGTAAAAGATATGATCTCATATGCTTACGATGTGGTCTTTAGGGTTGCTTTGTTGGAGATCAAGGCTTAGCGGCTGTTGGAAAGTTTTGCAAGCAGCTCGAAGACTTGAATCTGCGATTTTGTGAAGGCTTAACTAATGCTGGAGTTATTGATCTTGTTGTTGGTTGTGCAAAGTCCTTGAAGGCCATCGGTGTTGCTGCCTCTGCAAAAATAACAGATTCATCTCTAGAAGTAGTTGGTTCTCACTGTAAATTTCTAGAAACGCTGTATCTGGATTCTGAATACATCCATGATAAAGGATTGATGGTGGTAGCTCGGGGATGCAACCGTTTGAGAAATCTAAAGCTTCAATGTGTTAATGTGACAAATGAAGCATTTTTAGTAGTGGCAAACTTGTGTTGTTCGTTGGAGCGATTGGCTTTGTATAGCTTTCAACAATTTACTGACAAGTTAGTGATCTTGTTCCTCTTAAGTACATTTCACTTTTTGATGAGAACAATCTAATCCTTCTGGTTCCTAGTTTTCAACTTTTAGGAAAAACAGTGGATCAGGAAATCTCAGAACTTTGGTCTTGTCTTGCATTGTGTGTTTTTATTAGATGTTTTCTTGTGAAATTACTGCTCAGTGTTGATTGGACCATTTGAAGGACATTTTTTCCTTTGTGCTAATCCTTTGTTTATCTTTGTGATGGCTTTGTTTTAGATGATATTTACTTGATTTTTTTTTGTATTTCAGGGGTATGCGGGCCATTGGAAATGGGTGTAAGAAGCTGAAAAATCTCACTTTATGTGATTACTACTTTGTGAGTTGCAAAAGTTTAGAAGCTATAACTCATGGTTGCAAGGAACTTACCCATGTAGAAATTAATGGATGCCACAACATTGGTACCCTCGGACTAGAGGCAATTGGAAGATCTTGCCCGTACATTTGCTTTCTCACGTTCTTTTTCTTGTTGACCCTGAAACTACGATGCGAATCACTGACTAAACTAGTCTTTTCGGATTTTTACAGGCGCCTCACTGAGTTGGCTTTACTATACTGCCAAAGAATTGGCAATTCCGCTCTTCAAGAAATTGGAAAAGGCTGTAAATCCCTAGAAATACTTCACTTAGTAGACTGTTCAGGCATTGGAGACAGAGCTATGTGCAGTATAGCTAAAGGTTGTCGCAAACTCAAGAAACTCCATATCCGTAGATGCTACGAGGTATAATAATAACCTCTCATCTCTTGAAATAAAGTATACTCGTAATTACTTGGCATAGAAACTGTTATTTGCGTGTGTTTTTGTAGATTGGAAACAAAGGAATTATAGCTATTAGAAAGCATTGCAGATCTCTAATCGAGCTTAGTCTCCGGTAACAACCCTTTTGAATCTTGTTTCTTAAAAAGTATAGGGAAAAAACCTAATCATTTTAAAAAAATAATATCATCTAGAGTTGGTGATGAAGCATTGATCGCCATTGGAAAATGTTGCTCCTTAGAACAACTAAACATAAGTGGTTGTCATAAAATCAGAGATGCGGGAATCTCAGCAATCGCAAGAGGTTGTCCTCAACTCACTCACCTCGACATTAGTGTGCTTCAGGTAAACCTCTTGGTTTGTTTAACCCTAATTCTTTCTTCATACAAAAAGCGTGTTATTAAGATGCCTAGCTCGGGTTTCATAAAAACAATCAGAACATTGAAGACATGTCTCTAGGTGAGCTTGGAGAAGGATGCCCAATGCTGAAGGACTTGGTGTTGTCTCATTGCCATAATATAACAGACAATGGTCTAAACCTTCTAGTACAGAAGTGCAAACTGCTGGAGACTTGTCACATGGTCTATTGTACAGGGATCACTTCGGCTGGAGTAGCAACTGTTGTCTCGAGCTGTCCACATATCAAAAAGGTATTGATAGAGAAATGGAAAGTGAGTGAGAGGATTGTAAGGAGAGCTGGATTGGTTATCTCTAATCTGTGTATGCATCTCTAGATTGTAATTTTAGAAGATTTTTTGTGTCTGAATTTCTTAACTTTTATGTTGTGATAAGCCATGTTCGTTTGGCAGTCGCTAGCGATAGAGATAGGTTTATGTTCGTTTAGTTATTGTTGGGCGAGCGACTATCGCTAGTGATCGATCGCTAGCGATCAGCGATCGCAATTTTGAATCGCTGAAAAAATCAGCGATTGATCGCTAGTCGCTATCGCTAGCGATTGCCAAACGAACAAACCCAATGATTCTTTCATATTTATTAAAATTAAAATTAAATCAAATTAAATTAATTTAAAATTGGAAAAAAAATTAAATTTAAATAAAATTTAAATAAAAATGCAAAATAAAAATGCAAATTAAATAATAAAAAATAAAATTAATATAGGAACAAAAATTAAAACTAAATACTAAACTAGAAATAAAATAAAATTAATTAAATTAAATGAATATTAATATTAAAATTAATACTAAATGTAAAATTAATACTAAAATTATTATTCATATTAAAATTAAAAATAAATTTATAAATAAAAATCAAAGTCAAGACTTAAAATGAATATAAATTAAATTTAATATCAAAGTTAATTGTAAAATTTAAATTCATATTATAATTAAAAGTAAAGTAACAATAAAATTCAACTAAAATTAAATCAAAATTAAATTAAAATTAAAATTTAATTGAATCAATTTTAAATTTATATAAATAAAATAATTAAAAATTAAAACTAACGATCAAGTAAATTAAAATTTAATTCTATTTTAATTAAATTGAATGAAATTTATATTTATATTAAATTTTATATTTAAATAAATAAATTTAAAAATAAAATTAAAATTAAAATTAAATCAAAATTAAATTTAAATTTACATTAAATTTATAGTAAAATTTAAATTAATATGAAAATCTAAATGTAAATTAAATTTAATGAAATTAAAACTGTATTTATATTAAATTAAATTTAAATTTGAATTAAAAGTAAAAATAAATTAAAATTCAAAGTAAAATTAAAGTAAAATTAAAATTAAAATTATTATTTAAATTAAATAAATTTTTATTTAATTTAAAATTAAAATAAAATAAAATTTAAGCTAGAACTAAAAATTCAATTATAATTATAATTAAAAAATAAAATTTAAGTTAAAAGTATTATCTATATATATATATAATTATATTAAAAAGAAAAATATATATTGTTGTGATCGTTATCGCTAGCGATAGCCAAACGAACAAAACCGAAAATTGCTGATCGCTATCGCTATCGTTGATCTTTGGTCGCTATCGCTATCGCTAGCGATAGCCAAACGAACAAGGCAACAATCTTTTATTTGTTGTACACGTTCATATATCATTAAACTAATTTCCTAACTCTACTAGAATTTTACCCGCGTGGGGGATACTTTCGAATTTTAATTGATTTTTTTTAAAATTATTTTAATTTTAGAAGTGTGATATATAAAGTATTTTATTTTAAATATATAATTATCTAAATGTTATATAATTTAGAATATTGTATATTTTATTGAATAATAATATTAGTTGGATATATTAGTTCAATAATAATGTAATGTAATTAAATAATGATATTAGTTAATAATTGTAATATTACACATTTTGATAATAAAATAACAATTAAATATTTTATAAACTGGATATAAGATTTTAGCCGTACAATATTATATTTTTAATTTTGTGATATTTTTAGTTTTATAGTTTTTATATTTTTATTTTAAATGTGTGAAATATTTTTAGATTATATGTTATATAATTCAAGAATATTATATTTTTGTATTGAGTAATAATATTAGTTGAGATATTATGGATTATATTAAGAATATTATTATAGAAAAATATATTATGAATTATATTATTAATATATTTATATTAAAAACTATTAAAATTCAAATAACTTGTTTTTAAAAGTATTGATTAACGTATAATAAATACTATAAATTATTTTAAAAATAAATTTCTTTTTAGTGATTAAAATTATACAAAGAATTGATTTACAACAAAAACTGTAAAATTAGATTTTAAAATGAAATTAGTGAAGTTTTCCGTTAAAATATTTGTTTTCAATTTTTAAAATATCTGAAAATAGATTTAGTGATGGTATTAATGATTAAATATTAGATAATTTAATAAATGTTATTAATGATTGAATATCTCAGTTTATGTGATTAAATATATTTTAGAAAATATTTAATTTAGAATTATCTATATAGAAGCATATTTTAAATATTTTAGTTAGAGCCTACGAAATATAATCTCGATTAAATTTTAAAGGTTTTATAAGTAAATTTGAAAACACGTTTCTAACTTTGAAAACAAATTCTTAATAAAAATTGAAATGCGTTTGATTTTTTAAAAATCCTTTCTAATAGATCTTTAATAAAAAAGTATATGTTTTTGATACTTAACAAAAAATTGTTTTGTTAAACGATAAAGCAAATATTTAAATAATTTAATGAATTTTATCATATTTTTATGGAAAAGATTTTGTATATATTTAACTTAATTATATTTATTCTACGAAATTTTTTAAATCTATTTTAAATATATATATATATATATATATTTATATTTAATCTATATATATTTATCTATCTTGAAAAAATCTCAAATTCTGAATAAAAATATTATATACAATTTCAATTTTATAGTTAGTGAATAATTTATTTTATTTTTGAAATTGTTTTTTAATGTCATATCATGTTCTCTCAATGACTCACTATTCTATTTTCGTCATGCGTACATGTTCAAATATATATATATATAATCAAATAATTAAGTTATAATAATTTAAATATTGAGATTTAAAAGGTAAAAAATATATTTATATATATAATTTCGTTTTTTTAAAATATCCTACTTAGAAAATATTAAAAATAAATTTTAAATATAATTTTAATTAAAAAAATTTTAAAAAAATTTATAAAATTCAAATATTATTTATCATTTACAACAAGATCCTAATTTATCTTTTTCTGAAATTTCAANTCAATATATAGTATAATTACTATAATTTAAATATAATTTTTAGTATATGCTAATTATGTTCTACAGAATTTTTCCTTCTCATATATATTAACTACAATAATTTAAATATAAGTTTTGGTATGAGATTTATGTACATATATAAATCTAATAAATATAACAATAAAATAAATTATATTAATATTAAATTTATTTTTTAGCATAAATATGTTTTTAAACAATTTTTATCAAAAAAAATCATTTAAATTTTATCTTTAGTAAAATGGTCTCACGGGTTAATCAACAGGTAAAATCATGATCCATAAAACAAAAA
>OVAO01000405.1:0-21644 GCA_900406285.1 Biscutella auriculata | reverse complement strand
TTCTAAAAATTCTGACAGATTGTGACGGATACTGACGGATTTAGGGTTTAGAGTTGGGAGAAATATAATTTGTAGTTCTAAAACCGTTAGGTATAGATATATAACACTATATACGGTTACTTTTGATCATACTAAATATCAAAATGTAAATTAAAGGTATTGACCATAATTTTATATTGTAGTTACATTTACAATTACGTAACCTATATAATCTATTATATATAAGAACTTATTTTTCCGTAACGTTGGAAGCGATCCTAAAAAATAAAATTCCGTCTTTGTGGTTTTATTTTTATACGTTAAAGTTTTTATGAGATGTAAACAACAATACTTCAAGATTTTAACGAGTAATTGAAAATTTAACCTTCAAAACCAAAAATCCGTCAATATTTGTCAAACACTTTTAATGGATTATGACGGATTGTGACGGTACAAAAGTCCGTCAAAATCCATCACAAATTTCCGATAGATTTTGACTGAGCTTTGTGATGGATTATGACGAATTTTTACCAAGGCTTATAAAATCCGTCAAAATTACTGACGGGTAGATATCCGTCAAAATCCGTCAGAACTTTTGTGATGGATTTTGACGGATTCGTGAATATTTTTCGAAGGGTTACAAATCTGTTAAAATCCGTCAGAAATTTTTGACAGATAATATTCCATTGATACCCGTCAAAAAATTTTTACGGAAAAAAGATCCGTAAAAAATTCCATAAAAAATGAGCGTGTTTTCTTGTAGTGATTGTACCCACCACCTCTTGAATACTATAAATATCCTAGTGCTATGTAAGTGAAGATAATTAGATATGTAGTACAAAATCAACAATAATAATATTCTCTATTTTCTATCTCTCTCGTCCACTCTTTCTTTCTCTCTCCTTATCACTTTATTACAATATTATGAAGGTAATTACACATATATGAGATATATATATACATATCTATTATATATTATGTTTTTAATTAACACGTTATCAGCACGATCGTCTCACGATCGATTTGAACTCATAAATAATTGAGTTCATACATTATTTACTTTCTGCTCATTTATTTATGTTTATGTTGTTTATGTTTATGTTATTTATGTTTTATTTTGATCTATGTTTATTTAATTTATGTTATTTATGTTACATTATGATCGTCATGATGGAACTACCTCCACGATCAACTTATTTAATTATTGTTGTTATGGTGGCGTACTATTGTACCCATCTTTATTTATTGTTGTTATGGTGGAGTACTACTCTATCCATATTTATATTTGTTATGGTGGGGGGACAACCACAACCCATATTTATTTATTCCTATTATGGTGGGCGAACAACCACGACCCATATTTATTTAATTAATCAATTTAAGTTATACTTACGTTAGTCAATTGATTAAAATTTTATTCATATTATACTGATGAATTTAAATTACTGTTAAATTTTATTATCGAAGTATATTTTTAAAACGCTCCTAGTAGAACCAAACATCCCGTAGAGCGATATGCTCCTAATAGAGCCGATAAGCTCCTGGTATAGCAGATAAGCTCTCGGTAGAGCCGATGCATTCCCAGTAGAGCCGACATGCTCCCGGTAGAGCCGATACACTCCCGGTAGAGCCAATACGCTCCCTATAGAGTCGATATGCTCTCGGTAGAGCAGATAAGCTCTCAGTATAGCCGATACTCTCCCGGAGAACTAAAACGCCCTCGGAGAGCCAAAATCGCTCCTGAAGAGTCGAAATGCTCCCGGTATAGCCAAAACGCTCCTAGAGAGCGAAAACGTTCCTGGTAGAGCCGAAACGCTCATGGAGAGCCAGAACCGCTCGCTAAGAGCGAAAATGCTCTCGAAGAGCGAAAAACGCTCATGAAGAGCGAAACGTTCTTGAAGAGCGAAAACGTTCTTGAAGAGCGATAAACGCTCCCAAAGAGGGAAAACGCTCGCGAAGAGCGAAAAAATGCTCCTGAAGAGCGAAAAACACTCCCGAAGAGCAAAAACGCTCTCGAATAGCGAAAAACGCTCCCGAGGAGCGAAAACGCTCTTGAAGAGCGAAAACGCTCTCAAAGAGAGAAAACTCTCCCAAGAGCGGAGAAAGCTTCCAAAGAGCAGAAAACGCTCACGAAGAGAGGAAAACGCTTCCAAGCGGAAAACGCTCTCGAAGGGCGAAGACGCTCCCGAAGAGCGAAAACGCTCCCGAAGACCAAAGACGCTCCCAAAGAGCGAAAACGCTCTCGAATTGCTAAAAACACTCCTGAAGGGCGAAATGTAAATATGAAATATAACAATTGATAATAAAGTGAAATTCCATTCAAGATAAATGGACTGGAAGTCACATCATCTCGAGGGGGATAATTTGAGAATCTCACATCAATAAAAAGTAGAACATACAGAAGATTATGTTTCCGAAATTATAGTTAATTTCAAAACTTTGAATTGTTGGACATGAACTTGAAGTTCATATATTCAATCGAAACTATTCATAATATATGGCAAATCAAATGCCAGAAGCATTAATGATGAAAATAAACAGTTGTGAGATTATGTAAAATGAATTATCATACAAATAAATTTGAACTTGAAGTTCAAAAGATAATTCATATTCAAAATGTCGTTACTCGACTGCCAGACATACAATTGATCTTTAAGATCTCTTACTCTAGCTAAAAATGGTCGGGTTGAAGTATATCCCTAAGGATAATGTAAAAGTCTACGTAAAAGACTACTTTGGTTCCACAATAAAATCCTCGAAAATAAAAGGAGTAATACAACTATTTAATGAAAAGATGATCAATCCCCCAAAGACATTGGTTAATAATAAAATCAGGTCCTGAGTGAGATAAGAAAAGAGATCTCAATTAACCATGTCATTTTGAAAAGTAAGGAACCAAAGAAAAAATAATTGTCAACAAGATAAATAATTTAGCGCGCTATATAAATGAGTATTATGAAACTATCTCTGTAAATGAGTGTAGAAAAAGTAAATTTTGGCCAAATATGATAAAGAGACTGTCAAGTCTATGTTAACCCGGTATGAAAAATGAAAACATTGAACTAGAAATTCAAGTAGTAACGGGCGTGAATTTTCAAGGAAAGAAAATGACATTTGGTATGTCTGGCAAAATATACATGACTTGAGTAGTATCTCATGGATTCAACAATCCAAAGATAAATCTCTGAAGGATCAATGATATCACAAATTATGTTCCCGGGAACTCTTTCACACTGTGAATAATGAGAACAAAGCTCTCAATTCCTATAATGGGGCTATGCTATTTTGCATGCAGTGGCACTAGTCCAAACCCGGCCAAGTACATATCATAAATACTCCCAATTTCAATTAGCATCTGGGAGATAACCAAATATTTCCCATCTCCGTGTTTTGGATGTGTGGTTTATGTATCTATTGCCCCACCGCAACGAACAAAAATGGGAATCCAAGGAGATTGGGTATATACATTGATTCTGTATCACCAAGTATAATCAAATATCTTGAACCATAAATAGGTGATATGTTTATGATTTGTTTTGCCAATTACCATTTTAATGAGGATGAATTCTCAGCGTTAGGGGGAGGATTGAAAGAAATCCTAAAATATGTCTCATGGTATAACACATCTCTATTATACATTGACCCTCCTACGTAGGAACATGAAATTGAAGTTCAGAAAATTATTCATCTATAAAATTTGGCAAATCAGTTACCAGATGCATTTACATATACAAAGAGGATAACAAAATCATATATTCATGCGGTTAACGCTCCATCAAAAGTTGAGATTCCAAAGGAGCAAGTTGAGCTTAGTAAAATAAATGAAGCCAAAGCTCAACTGAAACGCGGAAGGCCAATGAGCTCAAAAAGATAAAAACCCTCGAAAGAAAAAGAAAATTGGAGAGTTAAGTGACCTCAGTTCATATAAAAAGATTGCAGAAGAATCTCATAAAGAAAAGAAGTCTATAAGACATAAGTGATATAGTTCTTGAAGAACTAGACAAATAAAAAGATCTGGAAAATGCATAAAAGTATGAGATTTTCATCAACTACTCTAGTACTGGAAAATCATGGGTTATAGATGAAATAAAAGATAGTGATGGAATATTCCCCTTCTCTGTATCCAAAGAAATTGATTATGAAATAGATGATCCAGATCCAAGGTCCATATCAGAATGTGTGAAAAGAATTGATTGGGAGAAGTGGAAAATGGCCATGCAAACTGAATTATCTTCCCTTAATAAAAGAAATGTTTTTGAACCTCTTGTCGTTACACCTGAAAATGTAAAACCAATGGGGTACAAGTGGGTCTTTGTGCAAAAGAAAAATGAGAAAACTGAGGTCACAAGATATAAAGCCCGACTTGTCGCACAAGGATTTTCACAAAGACCAGGAATAGATTATGAGGAGACATATTCTCCGGGTATGGATGCTATTACATTTAGATATTTAATGAGCCTGACGGCATCCAACAATCTTGAAATGTACCTCATGGATGTTGTGACTACATATTTATACGGGTCACTTGAAAATGATATTTACATGAAAATCCCAGAAGGATTTAAAATGCCTAAAGCGTTAAGCTCAAGGTCTAAAGAAGTATGTTCAGTTAAATTACATTGATTACTATATGGACTAATACAGTCTGACTGCATGTGGTATAATCGCCTAAGTGAATTTCTCATGAAGAAAGGATACACTAATAATGTGATATGTCCATGCGTGTTTATTAAGAAATCATCATCTGGATTCGTGATTATTGTTGTATATGTTGATCTGAACATTATAGGAACTCGAAAAGAAATTGAAGAAGCAAGAACCCATATGAAAGAAGAGTTTGAAATGAAAAATCTTGGGCAAACAAAGTTATGTTTTAGGCTCCAGATAGAGCACCTAAAAGATGAAATATTTATTCATGAATCAAATTATACTAAAAGGATCAAGAAACGCTTTAATATGGACAAAACAAATCCATAAAAGTACTCAAATGGTTAGTAGAACATTGGATATTGAAAAGATTCATTCCGACCTCCTGAAGAAAACGATGAAATTTTAGAACCTGAAGTACCTTATATGACTGATGTCGGTGGACTTGTGTATCTTGCAAATTGTACCCAACCGGATATAGCATTTGCTACTAATTTACTAGCAATATACAGTTCATCCTCGACGCGTAGACACTGTAATGGAATCAAACATATTTTTCTTTACCTTCAAGGTACAATTGATTTAGACTATTTTATACTAAAAACTCAAAAGTTGGTCTTGTTGGTTTTGTAGATGCATATTATTTATCAAATCCGCATAAAGGCCGATCTCAAACTGCTATATCTTGGCTTTCCCAGAAATAGACTCTGGTCTCGACTTCATCAAATCATGCAGAAATCATTGCGCTTCATGAGGCATGCAGAGAATGCACATGGCTTAGATCTCTGACTCAACACATACAAGATGCAAGTGGAATAACGACTGGTAAAGTATCAACAATCTTATTCGAAGATAACGATGCATATGTCTCTCAAATCAAAGAAGGGATATATCAAGAGCGGCAAGACGAAACATATTCCTCCGAGATTTTTCTCATACACTCAAGAACTCAAGAAGAATCGAGAAGTCGACATTCAATACATCCGCTCGAGTGACAATGCAGCAGACCTATTCACTAAGTCGCTTCCAACCACGCCATTTAAGAAGCACATTCGAAGTATCGGAATACGTCACTTACGGGGGTTACAATAAGGAGACTATGTATATTTTATCAGGAGGAGCGTATGTTGTTGCAATATTTTTCCCTCATCATGGTTTTTATTCTGCTGGGTTTTTTCATTATAAAGTTTTTAACGAGACAATAAAATGATTCATTTTTTTAATGGATAATTAAGGGTGAGTGTTGAAGATAATTATCCATAGGATAATATTAAAATATTGTACCCACCGCCTCATAAATACTATAAATAGCCTAGTACTATGTATGTGAAGATAATGAGATGTGTAGTACAAATCAATAATAATAATACTTTGTCTTTTCTATCTCTCTCGTCCACTCTTTCTTTCTCTCTTCTTATCACTTTATTACAAATTTACAATATTATAAAGGTATTTACACATATATGAGATATTTAACAATGGTCGATGACGAACTCTTCAAGTCCAACTGGTTATGATACTTGGTTTGTCACCTAGATGTCGCTAATTCGACTTTTGTCTCAATAAACATAACCATTAAACCGGCCTGTTTTTTATTTTTAAAATATCCCACGTGATTAGTGCTTAGTGAGTGACAAGTGGAAGTTCGGTGTAATGGGACCCACCTTTCTCCATTTTCGTTTTCATCTCTCAGATCTGAGAAACCAGAAAACGAAAGATTTGATCACTCTTTCTATTTTTCTTCAGTTTTTCAACGCTTTCTATTTTCTTTCTTCTTCGCAAATCATCCTTCAATTCAATGGCGACTCCTTCGTCTTCTTCCTCTTTATGTTTCAACTCCACTCGATTGCCTACAGCTCGACCGCTTTCTTCTCCTCCATCGCGTCTTTTCCCACTCACCACTTTCTCCTCTCGCACTCTCCTTCTCACCCAAAAACCATCCCTCCTATCTTCTTCTTCTTCTTCTTCTTCTTCTACATCTCGTCTCCCCTTCTCTGCTCTATCCGTGCGTGTTTCTCGAGGTACATATACTCATCCTATTCACATATTCGTAGAATGCTTAGTTGAATCATCATCAAAAACTGTATTCGATTTTCTTAAGGATTTATAACTTCTTTGTAACCTTATGAACTTTGAAGTTAAGAGTGTTGTAGAAACCTTTTGCCGACTTTCCCTTTGTCACATAGAAAACTGTTTTTCATTTTCTTGATCTAGATCATAAATGTATGTCTACCTTTCTCTCTGCTATACTTTGGAATCTGTGGATTTGGAGATAATCTGCAAGAGAGAGAGAGAGAGAGAGAGAGAGAGAGAGAGAGAGAGAGAGAGAGAGAGAGAGAGCAATGTGAAAGATCTTAGTGATTGTGATTATAGTAAGTAACTCAAAAGCTTGTAGAAACTAGCAAGGTTATTGACAAAAAGCTCCTCAAAGCTTATAGCTTATAAGTGGACATGAAATGAAACAGCTAGACTTTATTTAACCTCATCTATTAATCAATAAGTTTTGTGGAAAACGATTCTGTGAACTTGGAGATGCCTGCAAGGTTCATGAATCCACCTGCCATTTGAGAAAGAAAGAAAGAAAGAAGGAAAGGAATAGAATAAGATTAGTGAGAACGTATTGCAGGTTTTGGATTATCAAAACTCCTTAGAGCTTTATTGTATATAAGTGGGCATGAGAAATTCAATAGCTAGAGTTTATTTACATTTGATCTCTAGCCATTTAGTTTGGTGAACAACAAAGTAAGATTGTACTACTGAATAAGTGAAACGTATATAACTTGTGGTTATCTTCTCGTAAATCAACTTTATACCTAAGGCTTAAACTTTTATCTTCTGGTTGTATGGCTTTGATACAACTCTATTCTCCTTCCAATAGCTTAGCACAAAACTAACAACAATGGAAAAGCGAAATTTTGAAGTTTGAGATGTTGAAGCAAATATTTTCAGCTATACAGGACACTGCTTTCAGATCTTTGTGAAAGTTTTCCAGTTGTTTGTTTAGTATGACAGTTAGGTTTTGAAATCCTCTTTTGACTATATGTGCAGCAGCAGAAGTTACAGAACGATCATGGGAAGATTCAGTCTTGAAAAGTGAAACACCTGTGCTTGTAGAGTTCTACACAAGTTGGTGCGGTCCATGTAGGATGGTCCACAGGATAATAGAAGAAATAGCAGAAGACTATGCGGGAAAACTAAACTGCTATGTGTTGAATGCAGATAGTGACTTATTGGTAACTGAAGAGTATGAGATAAAGGCAGTGCCAGTAGTTTTGCTCTTCAAGAAGGGTGAGAAACGAGAGTCTATTATGGGTACAATGCCTAAAGAGTTTTACATTTCCGCCATTGAAAGAGTCTTGAACTCATGAAGAAAGGTATGAAATACATGATCTGATGAGAGTTTTCTCATTTGTTTTTGGAGAGATTAAAAATCACCCCTATTTTTCGAGATACCAAGAAAATAGTCTCTTTTGTCTTGTTTGAACCTTTAAAATTTCCTTCTTTCGTTTTTCTTGTGAATTTTATGTTTTGTGAATATAAAACTGTTTGGGTTTTGTGGAAAGATGGCTCAATGATTATAGTAAATACATTAGGGGTTTGATTTCGCGCTACGCCCGGGTTTGTGTAAAATAATTTTGTTGTTAGTTTTTTAAATAATTTTGATGATTACTATATTTAATAATCAATGTGATATTTTGATTTAATATAAATTTAACAGCGGAGATCAAATTAAGGTTTTCATGTGAACTTTGAAATATATATGGTTAAATAGGGTCGAAGATTTTTAGCGAAAATGTAAGATGAAAAGTTATGATTTGTTAAGAGTCTGGCAAATAATATATATATATATATATGGTAAGAATAACAAATGAGGGAGATAATAACTTTTAACATATATAATACTTTATTGTGAAAAAAACTCAAATATATAAATGTAGATGGTTGGAGACCCAATATTATCTCAAATATATGAATGACTCCAAGCAGAACCGCAACAACAACCACGAGTAAAAAACGAAAAGAGTATGATATGAAAGCATTAATTGAAACAGGAATAGTAATATGTTTTGTAATTTTGAAATAAACACCTAATAAATGGTGTTCATTTTTTCTTGAATGCTTTGGTCGATAATACTTCATTAGCTATAAAAATTCTTGTTGATGGTGTTGAATGCACCTCAAGGTTTCCTAAATTAAATGAAAATAAACATTAATAAGAGTATTCACTTTAAGAAAATGTAGGTATTTAATAATGGAAAATATACCGTATCGGAGCTTTGGATTAATGTTCCTAAGGATAATTGTGACTTCTTTGTAGTTCTGCATATAGATTTTTTTAAAACTCTAAAGCGATATCATCCCACAAACCTACCTTCACAATAAATTTCCTATTTTGACAGAAAATATAATAAAATGAACAATTTAGTGGTATTGGAATAATTTATTAATAAAACTTGGAATTTTTCGAGAAGTAAACGTACTTTTCCATGAAAAGGTCGACCGACAAACATGGGTGAGGTTTTCATCAAGACTCATACAAGAAAAGACGAGACTTTTGTGGATAGAAAGGCGCAAAAGGTTGCTGAAAACTTTGACAAGAAGTTACAAGAGTGGATACTCCACATCTTATGAAGTTGGACGATCAATCAAGGGTGTTGGTGAATCTGGGAACCGAGCCTGGTTCTAAAGCTTATCAGTTATTCGATTCGATAAGTTGAGACGTAATCTTCGACGAGAACCGGAGTTGGACATGGAGAAACGGCAAGAATATGTGCGACCCATTCATAATAGGTCTAGGAGAGTTCGGGAACTGCGGCTTGAAAGATGATATTGTCACCGAAAAGGGGAAGGATCAAAGCGCCTCGTCCAGTTGCGATGTTGGCGATGAAGTCGTCACCGATGGCGCAGCTGCTGTTGCGGCTGATGCCGATGATGCGTATGATGCTGATGCCGATGCAGTTGATGCTGATGACGCAGCTCTCGTAGACGACATTGATGATCTTTCGGCGACAATGCATTCCATATCGGAACCGAACGAGAAGATGATTGTTTTAAGAAGATCGACTAGGCCTATCATCAAACTAAAATATCTTGAGGATTACCTCATGATGGCGGATGGTGAAGCTGATTATTTGTTGATGGCCATAAATGAACCTTGGAACTTTGATGAAACTAAGAACTCGAAAGAATGGGTAGAAGCATGCAAAGACGAGATAAAATCGATAGTTAAAAATGGAATATGGGAACTCGTTGAGATGCCGAAGGGAGCTAAGGAAATAGGCCTAAAGGGGGTGTTTAAGCTCAAGCGAAAGTCTGATGGAAGCATAAACATACACAAGGCACGACTAGTGGCGAAAGGATACGTACAAAAACATGGGATTGACTTTGATGAATTTTTCGCACCGGTCGCACGCATTGAGACTCATCATCGCTCTAGCAGCATCAAATAAATGGGCAATACATCATCTTGACGTAAAAACAACCTTTCTGCATGAAGATCTAAAGGAAGAAGTTTATGTGAGTCAACTAGAAGGGTTTGTAACAAAGGGCAGCGAGTCCAAGTTCTACATATTGAAGAAAGCACTATACGGCTTAAGGCAAGCTCCAAGAGCGTGGAATGAAAAACTAAATACAATTCTAAGAGAGCTCAACTTTACTAAGTGTTTGAAAGAGCCATCTCTATACCAAAAGAGAAAAGGAGGAAATCATCTCCTGATAGCGGTATATGTAGATGACTTGCTAGTCACGGGATCGAGTTTAAAAGCAATACAGGAGTATAAAGCAGGAATGTCATCAAAGTTTGAGATGAGTGATCTCGGGAGATTGACATATTATCTAGGCATTGAAGTACACCAACATGAGGATGGGATTACCCTAAGACAAGAAACGTATGCGAACAAAATATTGAAAGAAGTAGGCATGACGAAGTGCAATGTTGTGCAAACGCCAATGGACGCCAGGCTAAAACTATCAAAGGTGCATAATGAACCCGATATTGACGCAAAGGAGCACAGAAGGAACATTGGGTGTCTCTGTTATCTCATACACACACGACTAGACTTGTCATATAGTGTTGGAGTACTTAGCCGATAAATGTAGGATCCAAAAGAGTCTCACGGAAGTGCATTAAAGCAAGTTATAAGGTACTTACGAGGAACAACCTCACTTGGGCTCACATTCGACCGAGAGAATCCAAACTAGTTGGTAGGGTATAGTGATAGCAGTTATAACGTTGATGTTGATGACAGAAGAAGCACAACCGGTCATATTTTCTACTTCAACAACTGCCCTATTACATGGTATTCACAGAAACAAGAAACGGTTGCCTTATCTTCATGTGAAGCCGAGTTTATGGCAGCTACGAAGCCTCAAAACAAGCGATATGGCTTCAAGATCTCCTTACTGAAATAACAGGCAAATCTTAGGAGAAGATAGTCATTCGAGTTGATAACAAATCTGCAATATCACTTACCAAGAATCTCGTGTTCCATGGACAAAGCAAGCACATCATACAAGATACCATTTCATTCGGGAGTGTGTTGAAAAAGAGTTAGCCGAAGTAGAATATGTTCCAGGAACGGAGCAGAGAGCAGATATCCTGACCGAAACCTTTGGAAGAATCAAGTTCAACGAGATGAGAGATCTCATTTGGATTCAAGATTTGAAGACAAAAGAATTCAATCTTAAGGGGGAGAATGTTGACTTGTGTAACAAGTTGACATTAAACTTGAATTAAAAGGAAAAGGAAATTAGTTAGGATAAACTAGGAGAATATATTTAAATGAGTTAAATATATTGTAGTTTATCTTAGTTGTGAAAAGTAAGGAAAAAGTGTTTCCTATTTCTATTAGGATTAATATGTGACTAAGTCCTATATAAAGTAAGTTATCAAAGTGTGATAATTTCATGAGCTTTGTGAGAAAGATAATAAACAAGTAGTTTATTGAGAAACAAAGAGCAAAGACAAATATACTATTCTAGGTTCGATTCAATAAGACACTTGTTCATTTTCAAAATACAACGATTTTATTTTTATTTTTATTTTTATTTCGTCAACGGTAGTTAATATTATTTAGGAAGTTACAGGTATCCATTTTACAATGGAGTGAGATCTTTTAATCATTGCCTTCTTAGATAGGGTATCTTAGTATTAGACTGTCTTGGTATATACATGAACTTACAGCTACTACAGTCCTTAGCTAAATACAAAATATCAGTAACAAGAGGAGCAATGGGGTGGTGGATCCAATTCTGGTGGTTTCCCGATATACTTAGTTGGATTTACTGTGAATCAGTGCAGAAGAGATCTTCTGTATAACCCAAACAATTCATTTGGATTAATGCTTCCTTAAGCACTTTAGCTTCCGCTGCTAGTGGCTATGCAGAAGACTTCAATGGCGGATCCACGCTTCCGTTTATTGTGGCAAGTGCACCAAATTTTTTCTTTTTTAATTCTTATTATATGTAGTAAAAATAATTGTCAGTGTACTTTTTTAATTCTTATCACCATATTTTCTTTTGATCGGCTACTATCCTACCACCATAATTTTTCAAATCAAAAATTATAAAATTATATTATTATATATTATATTAATTATTGTCCTGTAAAATTTTGAATACAAGTATGTTGACTATATCTTCTTCTTTTTTTAATTAGATAATTTTATTTAATTTGTTATTTATAAGGATCTTGCGTATTCTTTTTCACATTCTTACTTGAGACATTGACTTCTCTCTTTCCTCTCCTCTAAAGAAGACACCGATTTTCACAGGTTAGTGCTCCTTTTCTCTTTTTGTTATTAATTTATATATGTTTTAATAATTTAATTTATATGATAATAATAACTAGATTCGTAATATACTACCATTATATATATATATATATATATGAATTACATAATAAATTTTAGATATAAACATTGAATTTTCATGTTTAATATTTTTAATTTTATATTATTACCACCACTCAATATAATTTCTGGATCTGCCACTATACACAATTTGTAAGGATTTTTTGGGTCAAAATATTGGATCCAAATAGATTTGGACTTCACAAAAGTAATATACTTTTTAAATCGAAATTAGGAATTTAATATGATTTTAGTTTTCTTTTTCTTTTCCCAAAAATTTAATTAAATTAAATAGTCCTAACTTGGTCATTATTTACAGAGTGCATAAGAAACAAATAGACTTCTATAAAAGAATAAAAAAGATTGTTTCTATGTCTTTGATCTTTAGCCAATTTGTTCCCTCGAATTTTATTTTTTTCTCCTGGTCCAAACGAGTTGAATGTTCTGGAACTTGCTCTCCCACCACCGAAATTCATTAAACCAGTTTGAAGATTGAAGTCTGCTATGTTCTTCTGGATCATATTTATAAGCTTTTTGAATCATTTGCATTGGATATTAAGATAAGATATTGATCAAGAGTAGATCCGTTTTGGAAAAAGCAAAAGCAAAATTGGAGGATTAGTATAACAAAGAAGTTTTCTCCTTAATAATTTGATCTCAAAATTATTATTTTCTATTTGAAATTAAAAGGTTTTAAGTTACAAAATGTTTTCAATTTTCAATATAAAAAATAATTATTTTTTCAATTTAATAATTATTTATATTATGTTGGTTTGATTTTTGATTGGTTGATTTATGATTACATAAATTATTATTGATGTTTTATTTTTTAAAGAGTAAGAAAATAAATAAGTTTTTAATATTTACTACAAAAAGCTAGTGCATCGCCTTTGGAAGTAGGAATATGTTAGTTGAAGAGAAAAACGGGAAAGAAGAAGAAAGAGAATAAATGTTTATGTTATTCGTCAAACATTCTGTTACAAGACTCTGAGTATTTATACAGAGTAATTGAACCAGAGAACTAAACCGAACATTTTATAAACCAATGATTAAACCGGAAATACACACTAACATTCCCCCTCAAGATGGCAGAAATATGGATTTTAATGCCAGCTTGCCAACCAAGGAAGAAAATGTGGCCGAAAATAGCGGTTTAGTGAAAATGTCAGCGACTTGATACTCAGTTCGAATGTGAAGAACTTTGATCAGGCCAGCTTCAATCCGTTGACGAACTTGATGACAATCAAGTTCGATATGTTTCGTACGCTCGTGGAACACCGGATTGCTAGCAATATGGATCTCAGCCGTGGAATCACAGAAGAAAGCCACCGGTTGCAGTTGAGAGACTTGGAGTTCCGACAATAAACCAACAAGCCAAACAACTTCCCGAGAGCCAAAAGCCATAGCACGGTACTCTGACTCAGCTGAGGAGTGCGACACAGTCTGTTGCTTCTTGGATTTCCAAGAAATAAGAGAGGATCCAAGAAACATACAGTATCCAGAAGTGGAACGGCGAGTGTCGGGGCAAGAAGCCCAATCAGCATCGGTGAATGCCTGAAGCGTACAATCCGAAGTACTGGAGTAGAAGAGACCGAGCCCGATGCTGCCTTTGAGATAATGAAGGACTCTGTAAGCGGCTTGAAGATGAGACTGTTTCGGAGCAGAAGTGAACTGGCAAAGCTTATTGACAGCGAACGTAATGTCCGGACGAGTTATGGTGAGGTACATAAGTCTGCCCACTAAACGCCGATACGCGCCAATGTCATCCAAAACTGGTTCCTGAGAATCGCCATATAATTTGACATTGGGGTCTAAAGGCATAGAGGCAGGTTTACACGCCAGAAGACCTGTCTCATCCAACAGTTCCAGCGTATATTTGCGTTGGCAAATCGAGATTCCCTCACTCGTTCGAGCTATCTCAAGACCAAGGAAATACCGCAAGGCACCAAGGTCGCACAATTTGAAGGATCGTTGTAAGTCTGTCTTAAGCTGATGCACTGAAGATGTATCATTACTGGCGATGATGACATCATCAACGTATACGAGGACAGCAAGAAATCGACCATCAATGTTCCTTGTGAACAACGTATGATCAGCATTTGATTTTTGAAATCCCAGAGCCATCAAGGTGGTGCTCAATTTGAGAAACCACTGGCGGGATGCCTGCTTTAGGCCATAGAGAGATCGTTGCAGTTTGCAAACTGCATTAGGAGGGAGATGTTCCCCCTGTCTTGGTGTATAACCCGGAGGCAACTTCATGTATATCTCTTCAGATAAGTCCCCATTTAAAAAGGCATTGGAAATGTCGAGCTGTGTAAGGTGCCAGTTCTTAGCAGCAGCAACAGCAAGAAGAGTCTTTACAGTAGTCATCTTGGCGACAGGTGAAAAGGTGTCAACAAAATCGATACCCTCTTGCTGAGTGTATCCTTTGGCCACAAGTCTGGCTTTGTAGCGTTCGAGACCTCCATCAGCAAGGAGTTTGAGTTTATAAACCCATTTACAACCCACTGCTCTTTTGTTGGGAGGCAAGGAGCAGATAGTCCAAGTCCCATTTGATTCCAAGGCCGTGAGTTCTTCATTCATGGCATCGAGCCATTCCTTGAAATTCTTGGCCTGAGAAAAGGTCTGTGGTTCTTGGTGAAGAGCAACAGAACATATAAATGCCCTGTACTCATCAGAAAGATTAGCATATGACAGAAAATTTGCCATGGGATAGGGAATATGAGAATCTGAGACATTGGTGTTGCAGAAGTAATCCTGCAAATAGGCAGGAGTTTTCGATTTCCTCTTTAGATCAGAAGGCAAACCAGCAGGGTGAGCAACCGGGGGTGGGGAGGGAGGAGAGGGAGATACATGTATAGAGTCTGCACATGGGGTTGTTGGAGAAAAAAAGTCAGCAGAATCAACCTGATTCTCTGAAGATAGAGGGAAGATATCCTCATGGAATACCACATGTCTGGATATGTGAATCTTATTGGTGTTGACATCCAATAATTTGTAACCTTTGAAACCAGCAGGGTACCCAAGAAACACACAGGGGCGAGATCTTGGCTGAAATTTGTGTCTGTTCTTGTCAGATGTTGAACAGTATGCAAGACAACCAAAGACTTTTAAACCACTGTAATCAGGTTGCTTGGTGGTGAGAACTTCAAAAGGAGAACGACCATTTAACAGTGGCATTGGGAGACGATTGATGAGAAAAACTGCCGTAAGAACACAGTCTCCCCAATGCAGCAGAGGAGCTTTTGACTGAAACATAAGAGAGCGAGCAACATTTAAAATGTGCTGGTGTTTCCTCTCAACAACAGAATTTTGCTGAGGCGTCTCAGGACAGGAATGGAACGAGACAATGCCTTTAGCTTTGAAGAGAGCAGTAAACTTCAGTTCGGGGGCATTGTCAGAACGAACAGCCTTAACTTTAGTATTATACTGCGTTTCAATCATAGAGAGAAACTCAGGGAACACAGTAATGACTTCATCTTTTGTACGAAGAAGATAAAGCCAAGTGACGCGAGTGTGATCATCCACAATGGTGAGAAAATATCTATACCCTTCAACCGTAGCCACTGAGAATGGACCCCAAGTGTCGATGTGAAGGAGATCAAATGCTGCACCACAAACATTGTTTTGAGGATGAAAAGGCAAATGTTTTTGTTTTGCAAGGGGACAAATATCACAATGAAATGTATCTTTATTTCTTTGTTGAATCCCAAGTACAGTTTTGAGAGAATCCATCTTAGAGAGAGAGGGATGTCCTAAACGACTGTGCCATAGACTAGTGTCAACAACAACATTAGAAAAGAACTGAGATTTTTGCTGAGAAGAAAGTTCTGCAATGTCAGCTGAATCGAGAACATACAGGTTTGCTATCTTCTCACCCTTCCCAATCATCAACTCCTTGGTATGATCCTGTATCATACATGTGCTTTCATCAAAAACAATTCTACAACGCAGATCTTTAGTCAATTGGCTCACACTCAGGAGATTCAATCGAAAGTCTGGTATATATAGAACATCATGCAAGACCAGGTAATCATTGAGTTTAATCTTCCCTATACCAGCAATTTGTACTCCAAATCCCGTAGGTAGAGTAACAGACTTGTTGGTAGTACCAGATAGATGAGTGAATAGACCACGATCATGACAAACATGATGGGATGCTCCGCTGTCAACTATCCAAGAGGCAGAGGATAGAAGCTTCCCTGTGTCTTTCAGAATGCCAACAAAGTCAAAGGAAGAAGAGGATAATGTCATACCAGGTAAGGCAGTGATGATTCCACCGGATGTCGAGGCAACACAATTGACATGAGCCTGGGAAGATGGGAGTTGAGAATTGAAATAGTCAATGACTCCTTGAATCTGGTCTTTGGTGAGACCATTGATTAGCTTGCTGGAGGAATTGCTAATCTCTGAGTCTGCAAGAGTGAGTTGAGCGACAACCGGTTTGTTCTTTTGGTTAGATGCAATTTTTCCTTGCTTTTCAGAGGTCTTATGGGGCGGATATTTATGTTTAAAACTGGTTGGATAACCATGTATCTTGTAACAAGTATCCACAGTATGTCAATTGTATCCACAGTGAGAACAAACTGGACGATTTGATTTCCCAAGTGAGCTGGTCTGGACAGCATTAGTACTAGCTTGAACTGGTGCTAGATTAGACACTTGAAAAGCGGCAGCATTGTGAACAGGAATGATGTTTCTTTGATTATGATCTTGATCAAGAAGATTGTAGATCTCAGATAACTCAGGAACATGCTTCTTCATGATGATTTGACTTCGAATCACAGCATATGATTCATTCAAACCAGCCAAAAATTTGATCACCTTAGCATGATCTGACTTAGTATCCATAGATTTACAACATTTGCAATGTTTACAGGTCTCGATGCAATTAGCTCCTTCTAATTCATCCCATAACGTCTTCAAGGTTGTGTAATATGTGGCAAGATCCATAGAGCCTTGCTGTAAAGACCATATATGTTGAGATAACTGATATGATCGTGGCAGATTAGTGATGTGGAATCGGGTGAGAAGATCTTTCCAGATTTCCGAAGCATCATTGAAACGAAGAATGCTCTTATAGATCTGCTTAGAGACTGAATTCAATAACCATGACTTGACCATGGAGTTGCATCTAGACCAAATACGAAACGTAGTATCCCATTCACTAGGACGAACTATAGATCCATCTATAAACGCAAGTTTGTTCTTCGCATCTAAGGCTATAGTCATCGCTATACTCCAATTATCATAGTTCGAACCATCCAGAGTTTCAGGAATGAGAGAGAGACCTGGATTGTCGCCATTGGTGAGATAGAAAGGAGAATGGATGTTGTCGAAGGAAATCTGCGGAGTAATAGGCGGATCTGGAATAATCGGCGGTGCTTCCTCTGGAATGGAGGTCCGATGAACGGAGCTTGACGTTGCATCGTTGCTGCGCCGCGTGTTTTTCCGAGCTGCAACCATTTTGAATTGGAGAAGTTGTGATTAATACGATTCTCGGCGGAATGACCAAGAAATCGTTCACAACAAAAAGAAATGGATCGATCGAGAGAGTCGCCGATCAATCTGAGGTCAATGAGCGGAGGAAAGAAGCAGAATCAGTTGAGAGTTGCATCTCAACGCTCTGATACCATGTTAGTTGAAGAGAAAAACGGGAAAGAAGAAGAAAGAGAATAAATGTTTATGTTATTCGTCAAACATTCTGTTACAAGACTCTGAGTATTTATACAGAGTAATTGAACCAGAGAACTAAACCGAACATTTTATAAACCAATGATTAAACCGGAAATACACACTAACAGAATACTCTCCAATGTATTAGTGTAATTTACTGGCTAAGATAATAGGATTCAGACAAGTATTATATACATTCTTATATTACTTTATAGCTAATGTTTTGAGCAAGAGGAGAGAGCACTTCACACATTCACATCTGAAAACGTTATGCAACAGTGCAACACATAATACCAACGTTGGAACAGATTTGTAGAGATAAAAAGCTTGAACCCTACTTTCCACGATCATCTATAAGACTCAATTGCTTAATTGGGAGAGTGAAATATTTTGAGAAAACAATATTTTTGAAAATAAAACATGGAAGCATTGGGTTGAAGATCAGCTCCAAGGTCCCATTTGATTTAGTGTTTACTGAGCTCTATGCTTTTTTCTTATTTATTTGATTTTCTTTTTTAACTCTAAAGTATTGAAAATTTTTAATTATTCATTTTTTTATAATCTTGATTCCTGTTTTTCGTATAGATATTTTTAGTTCTTTTTTTATTCATTTGTTTTTTATTCTTTTCATTCCTTTTTCTCTTTTTCTTTTAATCTTTTTTATTTTCTTTTTTAATTCTCACACATTTCACACATATTTTCTATATTTTATTTTTTACTCTTTCTTTTTGCACCGTATTTTTAATATTTAAAAATCATTTTTTCTTACAATTTCATTTTTATTTCACCGATATGGCCCCTTGGTCGATGTCTCCTCCAGTGTTGTTCATCTGAGACCGACACACACGGTATAACAAATCCTCGCCGAGTGCTCCTCCTTGTATTGGTCAAGTGAGACCGATACATCTAGCCGATATGTTTGATTCTGTTCCTTTGCTCTGTTTTGATCTTGTTCCTCGCCTAAGTCCGTCTCCAACATCTGAAACACGAAATATGCACAAATGACATCACTTTGAGCTTATTTGGTTGTTAAGACTTTTGTAGTAACATTTTTCTATTTTCTTGAAATTCATAGAAGTTTCTATGTTTAGTTATTTCTATAGTCTATACTCTAGCAAGCTGAGTATTAAATTTTATTTTACGAACATTGATTTATTTGAATAAAACTCGAGAATCTACTATTTTACTCTATCAAATTTGTTATAAAAAATAATTAAAATATGTTTTGATTTATGATATCTTACTTCCAATATATTCTATATACCAACAAAGATTACCAATACAATTTTACCAATTTGATTGAATTGAATCGAACAAGTTTTATATTTAGTTTTGGTTTGTAATTGGTTCGGTGAAAAATTCAATTGATAAATTCGAACTTAGGTTTGATTCTCAATTTGATTTAATTTAATTTATCTAACAGTTATGAGTTAACCAAAACTATTATTATAAAAAATCATATCAGAGTTAACAATATTAAACTGAAATTCATAAAATTGCATTAAATAACTATAAATTTATATATGAAGTGAATAATCGAAGCAAACCAGATAATATGATGTTTTAGAAGAAATAAAAAACTAATAAAAAATCTGATTTTTTAAAATAAAATAGAATATAAGAAATAAAATAAAATAAAGTGTAAGGTTTTTTTTAAAATAGTTATTCACAAAAGTTTGGAAATATTGAAAAAACTAGCTAAATAAATTATCAAAAGACAAATAATTAATTTAGTATATTAAAATATGACAGTAAATAGACCCTAGGCTAATGCTTTTTGACATCAAGATAACCAAGCGCAATGGATTTGTTCTCTTTCTTCATGCGATATTTGTTCTGCCACTTTCTCAAGTGTGTGATTGACTCTACCTCAACTTTATATTTCTTAAAAAAATTCAGTGATTAGTAATTCATTAAGTAGAAGATTACAACTCAAATTAGAGAAACTTACAAAAATTCATTATATTCTGTAAACACAAAAATTACAGTACTTCAATGTTGTAGTTATATTCATTCTCTATTTTTGTATTCTGAATTACTATTTAGATGCTACATCTGAAGGATGTTGTTTATTTTATATTTGTATTTGATATTGAATTATTGCATATGAATATGTTTTTCAATTTCTCACATCATCAAAAATGTTACTAATATCATTCCACGTTTTTAGAAAACGTGATTTCACATATTTTTTTAAAATGTTTCATTTTTCAAAAAAAATATAATTTCACTCTTTTTATTAAGAAAATTTTGGTTTCATTTCCTCGAGAAAATGTGATTCTATATTTTCAAAAAAATTGATTATGTATTTTTTGAGAAAATATGATTAATATTTACCGGAAAAACGTGATTTATGATATTTTCGAAAAAACATGATTTATGGTATTTTCGAAAAAACGTGATCTCGCGTTTTAAGAAAAAATTGATTTTGTTTTTTTCCAGAAACACTCGGGGACTAAACTCATCTAAGTGGTTTACGCTTAGCCAACTCAAGAATCATATACTATCTACACGGTGCGTTTTGTGTGTTGTTTTACTTTCGATGAAAACACGTAACTAATTTGACCTCTAAAATACCCGAGTACAGAAATTTCAAATATAGAGTTTCAATTCTCAAAACTTCAAATATAGAGTTTCATATTTTTACTTATATTTTGATCCTTATAATTTCACATCACATTTTTTATTCTTAAATAATTTGTTTTTTTATCATTATTAATCCTCCAAAAAAATTATTAATTTAACTTTAAACATAAAACTAAATCAAAGCGTCAAAATAATGTAGTATAATGTAGTAAATTTAATTTAACACATAATTTTTTGTTATATAAATTTGTGAAATAATGTATTATTTTACTTGAAATTTAAAATTTAATCATGTACTTCTAAGTAAGGTTTTATATTTTTGTGTTATATTTTATTAATTAATATCTTGTAATATTTTAATATATGTGCTAGTGATTCATAAAAGTTTTTATGAATTTAACTTAATTATGAAAAATATAAGGACCATATTACAAAATAAAAATATTTTTGAATTTTTATTTGAAGTTTTGTTTTTGGAGAACAACACCTCAAACTTCATATTTGAAGTATTGGAAACTCAAAAATAGAGTTGTTTTTTTGGAGATGCTCTTACGGATGCTATTCATATTGATTCGGTTTCGTTCGTTCGGATATCTGGTATTTCCAATAATCAAAATGTTTATAAAATCAAATGGATTAAGAATTTGATACAATTATCGATTAATTCGGTTATAAAAAATTACTGATATTTTAGATTTTTTTTTTTGTTAAGTTAGGTATTTCAAATTTATTTGATTAAAATATTTTAGATTTATTTGAATATTTGATATTTTTAAAAAAAATTTGATATAATTTGAACTTAATTTTAGTTTTTATTAAAAAAAATAAAAAAAATAAAAAATAAACCATTTAACTGATCCGACCGAGAATCAAACACTGATCGGTTAAAATTTGACTAGAAAACCA
>OVAO01000404.1:0-21653 GCA_900406285.1 Biscutella auriculata | reverse complement strand
ACCCGTCGACCTTTTTGAGTCCTCACCATCATCCTCCGCCCTCCACCGTCAACCGCCAGTTCTGTCACGATCGATCGTCCTCACTTGTCCCAGGAATCAACCCCACCAAGTTTCAACCCCATTAGAGTTCGTTTGNTACCCGTCGACCTTTTTGAGTCCTCACCATCATCCTCCGCCCTCCACCGTCAACCGCCGGTTCTGTCACGATCGATCGTCCTCACTTGTCCCAGGAATCAACCCCACCAAGTTTCAACCCCATTAGAGTTCGTTTGTGCGAGGAAGTTTCTCAAGAAACCCCTTGTACGGCCCGGCGAGGCCGTACCGTACGTACCCAGCGACCCTCATCGATNAAGTTTCTCAAGAAACCCCTTGTACGGCCCGGCGAGGCCGTACCGTACGTACCCAGCGGCGACCCTCATCGACNGTACCCAGCGACCCTCATCGATAACCATTGATCAGATCTTACCTTTTCATCGTTCCTCCTCGACTGAACCTCGTCATTTCTTACCAAAGAGAACCCCAAGCAAAGGCGGCAACTTTGGAGTTAAACTGGTCGACAAACTCACTTCAAGTTTCTTCTGTACGCCCGGCGTTCCGTACCGGCTGTACCAGACGATACCAACTTCAAAACCCTCGACCATCTCTCTTCCTTTCTCTTATCTCTCTCGACTGTTCTTCTTTTAATATGTGTTTTGTCGACGAATAACAAAACTAGCGTCATTTGATTGTAGGTTTGAGAGCTTTGGAAGTTGAGGCCGCTTCATCCTCACCGGCCGCCGACGGATCCATCTCCAAGGGCTATTTCACGCAACCTAGTGTGTATCAGGTCAATTCGTCTTCCATCTTGTTCATGCTTCATTCCACTTCATTCCATCAGATCTAAGCCTTATCCACGTTCCATAGCTGCTGCCATTCCACCAAATCATTCTCTATCTTGCCGAACCACCTTCCCATTCAAGCAAGCCACCAAAGATCCATATTTTATCCCTACTTGTGTTCTTCGTTTCGACCAAAGTTTTTCATCAACCCTCACTCATTTCCAGCATAGAAGAATCTCACAAAAGGCTGAGCCTTTTGAAGCTCCCCAACTGCTACATGTCAAAGGAGAAGTTTTGGTCTCTTTTTGGCCAAAGACAAGATCTCATCAAGTACGTTTGTTCCATAGGGAACGATGTATCAAGTGGTATCAGAGCCACTTGAGGAGTGTCGCACCGAAAACTCAGGGAGTTTCTTCATTCTTTACTCAAAGTTTTGAGCTTTCTAGTTTTTGGCTGATTTTTGTGTTCTCGTTGCATTTGGATTTCTTTAATGAATTTGATTTGGTTTTTATATTTTCTTGCTCTTAGATCTGTTATGTTTTAGATTCCAAGTTGCTTTTGTGTTTAAAGTTTCGAAATTTACAAGAAAAATCTAAAAAGAAATCGGTTTTGTTTTGTTTTCAAGTTTTTTGTGTCTGTTTCGGTGTTTTCCTGATCATGTTTTTTCTGATCATAATGTTTGCAACTTTCTTGAAAGATTTCGTCTTTGGAGTTTTGTCAAATCGCATTCGAAAAGTTGTCATCTTTTAGGTTGAAGAGAAGGCTTAAATCTTGCTTAGGGTTTTTGATCTTGATATTGCGTGTTCATGGAGTTCCCAAGCTGATTTCCTGTTTTATTTTGTCATTATCTACCAGGTTTAAGAAGGAACGTTTGGGAGAAAACACGTGGAAAGTGACATTTTTGAAGTTTGAAAAAGTGATCCCAAATCTGTCCGTATCACGGACACAGCCTGTCACCCACGGGTAACTTTTCTGTCGACCCGGTACCACCCGCGGCAACTTGCCCTCGACCCGACACAACCCGCGGCAACATTTCTGTGAACCGACCGTGCAACCGACCAGTCAGTGTCCCAAGATGTACAGGACGTCATTTTGTCGCCCGCGGGAAGCTCCAGTCCACATCAGCACCCGTCGATGACCGTGTACACCAACCATGCCCCACCGTCCCGCCTTGCACCTTAGCATGCCCGACTGCCTGATCATCCCAATGATCGACCCTCCCGACCATACCGTCCATTTGACCGGTCGTCTCTCGATCACCGTATGTACCCGTCTCGGACCGGACCTCGCTATCAGACCATCGACTGTACTGGTCCCGACCCGCATATTTATCTTGACCACCGGTCCTCTCATCGATCGACCGACCGGACTGACCTACCACCTCGTCGACCGCCCGATCCTCACAACTGCCGATCCTTCTTAGACAAGTTTTCCGTCGAGCACTTTTCCAGCGAGATCCGACCGCCAAGGCACAATTCCGGCAGCCTCCGACCGCCGAGGCACCATTCCGGCGACCTCCGACCGCCGATGTACTTTTCCGACGACTTTTCCGAGGACTTTTCCGATCATTTCTCCTACGACCCGTACCAGCCCGTCTCCGATAAAAAAAACAATCATATTAATCGTACGTCGATCGCGTGCTCCGTCCTGATTATACCGATCCGCTCTCTCCGATCGACCATCCTATATGGTTCCGATCAACGACCCGATCCGAGTTCTTACCTCCACCGCGATCCGATGTCTCGACCAGTCCATTTCCCGATCATTCGATCCCTCGATCGACGGTCCATTCCCATTTGCCGACATTCTCGGCCACCCATCTTGACCTCAGTACGATACGACGATCGACCGAGCTCATGCATATACAAGATCTTTGTCTTATGGAGCGTCTTGACTTTGAAGCCATTGAGCACGCCTTTGAAGAAGGTATCCATGCGCTCAAGCGAGATCTACTCCACCGCTCGGCCGTGCATACCGCCGATCACACCGCATCTCTGACCATGGCACATCCGCTTACATCTCACCCTATTCCTTGTGATTTTGATTGTGCTAATACTTTTACTAGGCCAATCTCCATTGCGGTGAGAGATGATGCTATTTCAGGTTATGTAGACGAGGAGGAATCTCTTTTGGAATCATCAACACCCGGTCCCTACCTCGCGCTTATCCCTACCGATCCAGTGCTCAAGTCATCGACCAAGGATCATGCGAACTTTCATCATGAACTCCTTGGCCTTATTGATCGGATTTTTGACAAAAGTGCCGACTCTGGGGAGCAAGATTTCCCTGAGCTTACTCTAGGCCGCACTCACCCTCGGTTACTTATCTCCCGAAACTCGATTCATATGCTTTTACTAACGATCGTTTGAGCTATTTGTCTATTGCCAAGTTAGTTGAGCATCTTTCGGGTGAAGAAGAACTAGGAGTGTGTTCGAAAAATCTTTCCAAGCGGTCCATGAAGGACATTTTGCACACTCTACGGTCCAAGGCACATCCAAGCCTCTTGACCCTGTGCTTGGTGATTCCATGCCTTGGGAGTTCAACAAGTAAAATGGGATGAGCTTCCCAAAGACCACCGAAGAAGAAAATGCTCAAGACCAAGATTGTTCGCTCGAATTGAATACAAGATCTAAGTTAGAACAATTCGAACACTTGGTTGTCTCTAAACCTAAACTCCTTACTTATGATTGTGCTAATGTTGTTTTGAGTCAATACTCCTTTGAGGAGAGAGTTGATGAAGTTTTAGGTCATGGAGAAGGAGAAGGAGCATCATTGGGATTCCTTGTGAAATAATCCTAACACTTGGAACACTTGGAGCAGGTCCAAGTAGTTATGAGGCCTATGCCTAAGCCACCATACCGTGGAGTCCCTTGGTTTGTTGGAGGGGTAATCACCTTGAGACACCTCCTTTCTCACGGGCTGATTCAAACCATGACTCCTATGGATGAGCCACTTCTATCCCTTAATCATGTTGACTTGGGATTGAAGTTTATGAACTTAAGCCTTGAACCTTATTACTTAGATCATGACCTTGCTATACTTGTAGATCACAAAGAAGGCATAAAGAGGAACTATGCCATATGTCTATGGATGGATGTCAATCACTCTTTGGAGTTTCCTTTGCTCCATCACGGTTTTAGAGCAACAAAGGCTCCTAGGGAGGACTTTTTGGCTAGACCAGGGCCAGCAACTCCTTGGCTTATCAAAACCGTGAACTTGAGATGCTATTTCTCTTGTGGGATGATCCGAGACATCACCCACATGGCTAAGCCAACTTTATTCCCTATCTTAGTCAATTTGAATATAATTCATGATATCTATTATATTGACTTGGGATTTATGTTGATGCTATCTTGTGTTGTACCATATTCCTTTGCTCATAACTTGATTGTATTTGTAGGACATAAGGAATGCTTAGTGATGCACTACGCCATGTGGCCATGGGTAGACAAGATCACTCCTTCTCGGCCTTATGCACTTGACTCCGACCCATAGCACTTCAAGGCCCTTACCATTGGACCGTGCCTTACTTGGACGACTCCAAACCTTCATATGGCGACCCAAAGACTTGCTATCACCTTCCGGTGTCCATCATTATGTTGATGTTCGTGCCATGCACCCACAGACTGCATATGGCGAGATCACTTTGGCACCTCACATGGTCGTGCTTCTCTTGGAGTTATCACATGTCTTTGGAACCTCCATGGTTCAAGGAGAAACTCCCATAGCACGACCTCGACCATCACCTCTTTGATCATCAAGACTGCCATCTTGAGACTCCTTCTCTTTCATGGGTTGATTCGTGACATCACCCATTCGGCTAAGCCATTTCTTTCCCATCTCTTAGTCTATTTATACTTGATTTATGATTTGGATTATATCATTCAATTGAGATTGAGAATGATGCATTATTTTGTTTGGGAACCCGGAATGGAATTGATTAGTATGCCATTAGAGTTGGGTTCCTTGGTCACATTGGATAAGACTTATTTGATATTCCACTTTGTAGGTAAAACAGATTAGAGGAAAAATCGTTTTCAAGAAGGAAGGGATGATGTATGCTTGACCAGCTTCAAGCTTGGAGCTAGAGGAGACATTTTGGACAAGTTTGACCCGAAATTTGCACATGGACTTGAGCCGCTTTTGAGGCCTATTTTGGAGGGACTTGAAGATCATTTGCATCACATGGAGCTTAATAGAGATCATTCAAGTCAATATAGCATGATGTATACAAGGGAGAGCTTAGAAGATCTCAAGAAACTTGAGGAAGATCCAGATTTACGTGTGCCTTCAAGTGCATAATTCGGGTCATGAAAGGTGGATTACTCTTTTACCTAAGGTTGAAGTTTTTCGCATTGGGTTTACTCACCTAGATTTTAATGAGGCTCCGATGCATTGCCAAGCCTTCTCATGATCCATCAAGAGAGTCAAGATTGCAAGGAGTCCGAGACTTAGCCATATGACCGTTGCAAGTTTCTTCTTTTACTTATGCTTTTAGGGTTTCTATCTTGCTTCCTTCCTTTTAGTATTTAAACCCTTTGTAAACCAAACTTGGTCTTTTAACTTTCATTTTATAAAACTTAGAGATTTTCTCTCTTTTGAAAGTTCACTCCAATGGTGAGCAATATCCATTGATTTTCTTGGTGTGTCATATCCAAGGTTGGAGTATCAAGAGACTTTTACATCTCTTGTGGTCCAATTCGTCTTCCATTTTGTTCATGCTTCATTCCACTTCATTCCATCAGATCTGAGCCATATCCACGTTTCGGATATGGCCAAACCTTTTGAAGCTTCCCAACTACTATATCTCAACGGAGAAGTTTCGGCCTCTTTTTGGCCAAAAACAAGATCTCCTTAAGTGCGTTCGTTCCGTATGGAGGGATGCATCAGGTCTACATAGAGACTATCAGTCCATGCTACACACTACCAGCGAAGGTAGTTTTTTGATTTAACTAATGCTGATTGGTTAATTTTGATAGAGAAGATGGCACAAAGTGATGCAACCAACAGTGGAGACTATGATATGTCTTTACCCAAGAATAATGGTCTTGGTGATTCGAGCTATAAAGCTGACTTGAAAGCTTTGAATGAGAAACTTGATAAGGTTCTGCAGGTTCAGAAGAGGTCAGTTAATCTGGTTGATCAGACTGAAGACTACTTTGATAACTTTCAGCAATAAGAGGGTACCTTTATGGGTAACCAAGGGTACCAGAAACAATACTACACGCCCAACAAAAACCTGTCATACCGTTTCAACAATATTGCAAATCCACTGGAGCAGGTCTATCCAGCTCAGAAAAACTACCAACCTTAACAAAACTATCAAAATAGAGGTAATTTTCAAAACCAAACAGGTCAGAAATAAGGCATATGCTGCACGCTCAACTGGTTTCCAACCAACCAATGTTGCTGCCCCGATTGAAGACAGGTCATGATTCTATAAATGCCATCTCTACTGTAGGTCTCATCGAGGAAAATGAGAAGCTAAGTGGGGGGGGGGNGGGGGGGGGGGGGGGGGGGGAGGAGAAAATTTCTCAAAGGACAGAGGATGCTGAAGAGAAGCCTCAGGTCATGCCATATGTCGCCCCTTATGTCCCAAACTTCCATTTTCGGGTCGTTTCTATCACTTACATAAGGAGAAGATCATTAAGAGACTAAAAACCTTAAGAGAACATATGCCATTGATAGAGAAAGTCTTGGCAAATCCAGAGGTTCATGTATCAACCAAATATGTTATTCTGAAGAAGATAGAGTATCTCGAGCAATGGCAGAAGGCACAATCTCCAGATGACTATACCCCTCTCAGGCCACCAACTGATCTCGCTAAGACCGAGTTAAAAACCGATAAAATCCCTATAATAAACTCCCCCAAACTTATCATTTGCTTGCCCTCAAGCAAAACAAATTCTAAGCAAAGGGTCGAGGTTTGAAAAACAAGAACTTCAGCAACCAAAAGTCATCGATGAGAGCGTTTTCGACTTAGTATAACTATTCATCTTATCATTCAAACAATATCACCTTCCGTTATTATTACTAAGCAAAGGTTATCCACCTATCTAAACTTATCATGCTTTTCTACTTTTAATTAGAAAGAGTGAAACATGATCAAGACACACAATGATTTCAATCAGTTCAGACTAATGGGGACTCCAATGCAAAAGAGAAAGTTTCACACAAGGCATGAAAGTCGATTGTAAATTGGTTCCTCTCGTGGAGTGAATGAATTATAGCAAAATCAGGAAAGATAAAGAGCAATGATGGCATACAATATTCAACATCTATATCCCCCAAACTTAGACTCTTACATCTACCCAATCATATTCTTTTGAACCTTTTTCTTTTGTTTTGACTTAGAAACTTCTTTTCTTAAAACTAAACTCTTTCTTTTATTCTAATTCCAAGATTTTTTTTCCTTCNACTTAGAAACTTCTTTTCTTAAAACTAAACTCTTTCTTTTATTCTAATTCCAAGATTTGTTTTCCTTCTTTTTTTTTCCTTCTTTTCTTTTTATTTTTTTTGTTTTTCTTTCTTTTCTTACCATACTCTCTTGGAGCCTATATTTTTTTTTTCATTTCGAGAGTCTAGTAGCCTTTGGCTTCTTTTCATCTTATCCTTTTTTCATCTTTTTATTCCTCTTGGTGACTATTTTTCCTTCCTTTTTCTACCGATTCTTTTCTTTTTTCTCTTTTCAAGGTTTTCCATATCAAACTCATAATCTCAAACTTAGTTCTACCCATAACCAGATAAAAATCAAATCCTAGAGCTACCCAAGCTTTTTTTCCTTTTTTATTTCATTCTTGACATCCTAAGCTACCCGCATATATGTTCTCTAATGTTGCTCTCTATACTTTCAGGTTTTTTTTAAATTGCAATCACTAAATCAAACAAGGAGAACTCACACAAATGTTTAGGCTAATAGTGCAAAGGGTTAGAGCGAATCATCCTAAAAATGAGAATGACCGAATGAGTGATAAGATTGGTTTTTTTTTCGGAGGATTTCTACTCCTAGTTTATCAATGTAGTATGGTAAGGTGGGTGATCAGAATGTCGAACCAACTCGGGGGAAATCAACTCACAAGTTCTATTATGGATTTTACTAAGTCTAGGTGAAATCAAGTTGCGGGGTTTGTTCTGTCACTAACAAATCCTAGGAATTCAGAAATAAAAGAAACGCATGGATCAGGGGAATCTATACAGGTAGTGGTTCTCATGCTAGATCGATTTACTAAACTCCTTCAGGTTTATCCTATGTCTAAGAATGCCAAATATAGACTAACTCACTCTCGTTATGGAAGTCCCTTTCCTAACATGCTACTACACAATCTCTTGGCTGTTTGGAAAATCCTATCGAAATAGTCTAAATGGTCCATAGGGTTCTCAGAATGGTACCCGTGGAATGGTTGCTGCATGACTAACTTTACCTTACTGTCTTTGATCTCAAAATTTGGAGCATCTATAGAAGGTGCTCGAATTCCTGGGTGATCACCGAGTAGTGTTGGCCCGTTTGTGTCGCCGATCATGCAAACATTATTCTTTTCCGTGAAGATTTGCTTTCTTCAACCAAATGTTAAAAATAAAAATATTAGTAAAAGGTAAATTAAAACCCAGTCCCTAGCAAACGCAAAGAACTAATGACTATCTCTATCACCCAATTTGGCAACAACACCATTTGATAAGTATGATTTTGCTATGGTTTTAACAATTTCAACTATCATTGTAGACTAGGGTAAATAAGGTTATCGAACCAATCTCAGGTAGGATAACACACTAGTTCTGCGATGAATTCAATAAGTCTAGGTGGAATCAATAGGGTAGGTTTGTCACTAACAATCCTAATTAAGTTAGGCAAATTAAAGTAATGAAAAACGGAAGTAAATCGAGTAAGCGTATATCAAGAATTAAAGCAAGCATATGGACTAAGGTAATCGAAATGAGCAGTCAATTGGTGACTAATGATGTTCAATTTCACACAATTAAGCTTGTCTTATGTTTAAGAATTTCTAATGTAAATTATCCCACTCTCGTGGTGATACCCATTTCCTAATCATGCAATCTAAACAATCCCTTGAAAGAAAGCACAATTTGGTCCTATCCTTGTAAAAATCTGATCTTGATCCTGAAATGCAACATAAAAGACTCTAAATGCATCCTAAACTACTAAAAAGACGAATGAAAACAGAGTTAAAAACCAATAAAATCCATATACATCAAGTCCCCCAAACTTATCCCTTGCTTGTCCTTAATCAAGACAAAGTGTTAGTAAGAGAACGAGGTTTGAAATTAGGCGAGAATCTCAGCTAATTAGGTTACAAACAAAACATCAATGTACGCGATCTCAGGGAAAGGAAAGGAACTAATTGACTATTAGAAACCTGAAATTTCTGAAAAGGGTTGAGAAGTAGGGAATAAACCATTTGCCTATTGTTGAGAATCATACTCTCCTTTCTTTTCGATGCGTTGAGATAGAACCGATTTACGGTTATATTAGATGCTTAGGTGTTTGAAGTTTTAAGTTGTGGTTAACTCTTTCTTGATTGTCTAAGATCGCTTACATTGATGTTTTGTTTATAACCCACTTACCTGAGATTCTCGCCTAATTTCAAACCTAGCTCTCTTACTGGCACTTTGTCTTGCTTGAGGACAAGCAAGGGATAAGTATAGGGGAGTTGATGTATAGAGATTTTATCGGTTTTTAACTCGGGTTTCATTCGTCTTTTCGGTAGTTTAGGATGCATTTAGAGTCCTTTAGGTTGCATTTTGCATACTTATGACATATCAGGATCAAAATCGGATTTATACAAGGATTGGACCAAAGAGGAGAAATCAGCCTAAGTGTGGAAAACTGAAGCACCATACAAGTCAAGATGCCGGTCGGGTTCAATTAGACAGGAACACCTTGAAGCATTGCACTGATCAACATTCCGGTCAGGCCTTATGACCTGTCCAAATGGAAAGCTGCTTCGCCAAGACCATTAAGGTCCCTATACCAGTCAAGCCCTGATCGATCTCCAACCTAGAACACAGGACGAATCAAGTGCATCGGTCAAGGTACCGGTCATTCTGACCGGTACCGACCCCGCGTTTTGAGTTTCNTGGAAAGCTGCTTCGCCAAGACCATTAAGGTCCCTATACCAGTCAAGCCCTGATCGATATCCAACCTAGAACACAGGACGAGTCAAGTGCATCGGTCAAGGTACCGGTCATTCTGACCGGTACCGACCCCGCGTTTTGAGTTTCTAATTATTTTTCATCATGTTTTTTTGGCTTACTATATAAGTGAGCCCAATACTAAAACCCTAGGGAGATTAATTACGTTTTTGCTTAAGTTCTAAAGCCGTTTTCTCTGAGTTTTACAGTTTTATTCTGATATTTCTTGCTTTGATACAATTGGTTTTTGCTTTTACATTCAGTTATTTTGATTTCTATTTATTGACTACTTGATCTTATCTATTCTTAATCTTAATCCTCCACACAAATCATGTCTAGAAACTCATCAAGTGTTCTAGATATGAGTTGTGAGTAGTTCCATAGAACTTATGGATTAAAGTTAAGAATAGGTCTCTTTCATTACTACAATGGTTTAGGATTAGAAATCTAATATCTTCTTCATTTTCATGATCTTAATGCTAGAATAGGAGTAGATAACCTAGACTAGATCTAAGGAATTTCATCGCCCGAGAGGTGATTGATGAAATTCCTGAAAAACGAAATTTGTTGTCTTCTAAGTCTATTCAAGAGATTGTTTTAGGATGGGGTATGGTTGCATGGAATTGAACTCATTTCTTTCTAATTTTGTCTTCTTTCAAGGGATTGTTTAAATTGCATGATTAGGAAGTGGTTATCACCACGAAAGTGGGTTAATTTACATTAGAAATTCCTAGACATAAGACTAACTCAATTGTGTGAATTGAACTATCTGCTAGCATGAGAATAATCACCCATTTCATTTACCTTGATCCATGAGTTATTGTTTTATTTCTGAATTTTAATTACATTGCTTTTATTACTAGGATCGTTTAGTGACAGAAACCCTCCTATCATTCGAATTTAGACTTAGTAAATCTGCTTATATAACTAGTGCGTTATTGCCCCCGAAGTTGGTTTTATAACCTTGATCACCCAACTTACCATATACACCATCATTGATAGACCTAGAAACCCCCAACAATTTGTATATCAAGGTGATGCGTGCGGCTGTGCGTGTGGAGATAAATGATGAACGAAAAGAAGGATGAAATGGAATGATGAGAGATCACAAGGCTGTGGTGATTCCTTGATACACTCTCTAATTTCTCTTGGATATTACTAACCAAAAGAAGAATATTTAAAAGATATAACTCACTTTCAAACTTTGAACTCTCATGAGAAAGTTTCTCTTTTTTGATTTAAAATGAAAGCTAAGGAAGCTAAAAGAGGCTACAAAATGTTTAAATATTTGGCTTCAAATGGAAGCAAAACCCTAATAAGGAAATTACAAACTAAACGCCAAAATAAAGAGATAAAAGAAGCTTAAGGAACTAATGATGATTAACTCTTGGATAACTTCTCCTTTAGGCTTCTTGGTGGTTATGAAGAGGTATTAATATGTAATGAGCCTCATTAAAATCTTGGTTGAGAAAACCATATGAGACAAAAATCAATCTAAGGAAAAGAGTGCTCCACCTTTCATGAACCGAGTTCATCACTTGAAGGCAATAACATGGATGCAGTTCTTCTTCAAGTTTCAAGTGTTGATGGTGACTCTCCAAGCTGTCCCAAGCAAGCATCAAAGCTCTAGCAAGCCTTTGTGCTCTCCCTCTTGTGATTGGACCCGTGGGAACTTGAAGGTTTAGCTCACTTTGATCGGTCTTAGTCTCAAGGCTTCCCATACTTGTATCATCACCTCCCTCTTGAAGAGGATTTGACCTCAGATCCGTGGAAGCTGCATCAAAAGGAACCAAGTCACTAGTGTTGAAGTTGGAGCTAACATTATACTTACCCTGAAGATCCAACTGATAGGCGTTTTCATTGATCTTTTTAGTGATTTTGAAAGGGCCATCAATCTGTGGCCTTAGCTTAGAGTCCCTCTCCTCGGGATAAGTTTCTTCCTTAAGTAAATTCACACCCAATCTCCTTCTTCAAAGGCTTGAGCCTTGCGGCCTTTGTTGGCTTGTTTAGTGTAGTACTCGGTCTTGGCTTCAATGTTGGCCTTGGCCTTATCATGAACTCACTTGACTTGCTCGGCCTTCATGTCTCTATCTACACTAAAACTTTCACTTAAAGGCAAAGAGATTAGATCCAAAGGAGTGAGTGGCACATAACCATAAACAATCTCAAATGGTGAGTACTTAGTGGCCGAATGCTTAGCAAGGTTATAGACTCAACATGAGGCAAATATTCTTCCCAAGATTTTAAGTTTTGCTTAAACAAGACCCTAAGTGAAGTATTCCTCCCAAGTTTTGATTTATAAATGAAAGCTAAAAGTGGCAAGTTTGCTTACACATACCTTATATAGTAAAGGGAAGCAAGGGAAGCTAAAACCCTAAAACTTAAAGCACTTAAAAGGAAGAAAAATGCCAGACTTTAAGAGATAGAACAAGGGCGCTTTTCCAACGGTCATGAGCATTTGAAAAGGGGCTTGGTGCGGTATTAAGAGAGGCCTTTTGTGCAATGAGTCTCATTAAACCTTTGTGAGTAAATCACTTGGGAAAAACCTCATCAAAGGAAGAGTACCCCAAGACCTCAATATCCGAATTAGAAACTTGAAGGTGAGATGAGGAAATAACATGGGATCGGCTCTACCTCCTTCTTCAAGTGTTGGTGAGGATCCATGCTTTAGTTTCAAGGCTATGATGACTTGAATGATCTTCATTAAGCTCCATGTTATGCAAATGACCTTCAAGTCTCTCCAAGATATGCTTCAAAGGCGGGTCAAATCCATGTGCAAGCTACGGGTCAAGCTTGTCCAAAATGTCTCATCTAGCTCCAAGCTTGAGGTTGGTCACGCATGCATCATCCCCTCCTTCTTGAAAATGATTTTTCCTCAAATCTGTTTTACCTACAAAGGGGAATACCAAATAAGTCTCATCCAACGTGACCAAGGAACCAAACTCTAAGAATACACTATTCAAGTTGATTCTGGGTTCCCAAACAAAACAATGCATCACTCTCAATCTCAGGTCAATGATATAATCCAAGTCATAAATCAAGTATAAATTGACTAAGAGATGGAAAAGGAATGGCTTAGCCGAATTGGTGATATCACGAATCCACCCATGAGTTAGGTGGGGTCTCAAGATGGCGGTATTGATGATCCAAGGAGNAAAACCTCATCAAAGGAAGAGTACCCCAAGACCTCAATATCCGAATTAGAAACTTGAAGGTAACAAGGGAACGTGACAACACCAAGAGAGGCACGACCGAGAGAGGTGCCAAAGTGATCTCGCCATAGGCGGTCCGTGGGTGCATGGCACGAGCAGCATCATAATGACGGACAACCGAAGGTGTTAGCAAGTCTCCGGGTCGCCATATGAAGGTTTGGAGCCATCAAAGTAAGGCACAGTCCGGGTCGAAGTCAAGTGCTTAAGACCTAGAAGGAGTGATCTAGTCTCCAAAGCAAGGTTGGCATCTACCCATGGCCACATGGCATAGTGCAACACTAAGCATTCCTTTTGTCCTACAAATACAATTAAGTCATGAGCAAAATAATGTAGTTCAACACAAGAAATCATCAACATCCATTCCAAGTCAATACAATACAATAGATATAATGATTTAAGTTCAAATCGACTAAGAGAGGGAATAAAGTTGGCTTAGTGGTGTGGGTGATGACTCGGGTCATCCCACAAGAGAAATATCATCTCAATATGGTAGTCTTGAGACTCCAAGGAGGTGTTTTTTGTGGCCTTTCCAAGACGGTCTCTTCTTGAACCGAGAAGGCTTCAAGATCGTGAGGAAGTGAATGAGACTTCATGTTTTTGACAACTCCACTAGCTATCCAATGATGCTCATGGTTAGGTGGCTTAAGCATTGGTCTCATACTCCTTTGGACTCTTTCCAAGTGCTTGGGTTCTTGATCAAGGGAACTCATTGTAGGCATATATACTCCTCCTTCATCTCTACATAGAAAAACCCTAATATGCTATAAGGTTGGTTGTGTTCCTTTCTCAAAACCTGGTACTTTAACATTCTCATAAGTAAAGGAATTGGTCTCAAATAAAGATCCAACAACATTAATCCATGTCAATATAAAAAATAACATTATCTAAGTTCAAATTGAGTAAAAGAAGGGATAGAAGTTGCTCAGCCATGTGGGTGACGTTTTGGTTCATCCCACAAGAAATATAGTCTCTTAAGAGGACAATTTTGATGATCCAAGGAGGAGCTGGTCATGGTCTAGCCAAGAAGTCCTCCCTATGAGCCTTTGATGCTCTAAAACCGTGATTCAGTATGGGAAACTTCAAAGAGTGATCGGCATCTATCCATAGCCATATGACATAGTCCCTTCTTATGCTTTCTTTGTGACATAAAAGTATAGCGAGGTCATGATCTAAACAATATAGTCCAAGGCATAAAATCATCACTTTCAATCCCAAGTCAAGATCATAAGTAGCATTGTATAAATCCAAATTGACTAAAAGTAAGGATAGAAATGGCTCATCCATTGGAGTGATACTTCGGATCAGTCCGTGAGGAAGAAGGTGTCTCAAGATGACTACTCCTTCGGTCCATGGTGGTGTCCTCATGTGGCTGCTAGTCGGTGTCAACTCTCTTCGGCCGTGAGGTTGCGGTCGAAGCTCCAAATGATGTTCGACTTCCATGCATCTCATCATAGACGCCCATAAGTCTTGCCATGGAACCAAATGCCGAACTCCAATCCAAGATGTAATATAATAGTTCCTACAAAATAGGAGACAATCCAAAGGCGTCACATCTTGAACTAAAAAGAATAAGGTAGAAGTGAAATGGCCTTTCTCGGTGGCCTTAGTAAAGCTTCTCCAATTCGTGTCCTTGAACTCCCAAGGTAGGGATTCACCAAGCACTAGGTCAAACGGCATCGGTGTGCTTTGCACGTAGAGAGTGCATGACCTTCTTCATGGATCACTTGGGAAGAGAGTTAAATCTCTTGCTTGCCTCGTTCTGCTTCTCCTGAAATATGCTCAACTAACTTGGCAATAGAAAAATAACTCAAATGACTATTAGTAAAAGCATAGAAATTGGGTTCAAGGGTAGAAGTAACAAATGGTGTAGGGTGGCCTAGAGTAAGCTTGGGGAAGTCTGGCTCCCAAGCTTTGGTGTTCTTGTCAAAGATCCGGTCACTGATACCAAGGGGTTGAGGATGAGAATCCGGATGATCCTTGGTCGGAGATGTGAGCACGGGATCGGTAATGACATGCTCANAATAACTCAAATGACTATTAGTAAAAGCATAGAAATTGGGTTCAAGGGTAGAAGTAACCAATGGTGTAGGGTGGCCTAGAGTAAGCTTGGGGAAGTCTGGCTCCCAAGCTTTGGTGTTCTTGTCAAAGATCCGGTCATTGATACCAAGGGGTTGAGGATGAGAATCCGGATGATCCTTGGTCGGAGATGTGAGCACGGGATCGGTAATGACATGCTCAGTCAAGAACCCTCAAACATAAGATGCTTCGGCGGGAAGTGGATCGAGACTAGTCGAGCCGAGAGAATCGAGCAGTTTGCAAGAAGTGGCATTGTGGTCGAGAACACCTGAGCGGCGGTGAAGCGCTTCCTTGAACATGCTAAAGCCTTCATTTAAGGCACACTCTATGGCTCGAAGTCCGTCGGGACTAATCTTAGGGAGAGGCAAAGGCGCGATAGATCGAATAGATGGATGATCAATCAAGTGATTGATCGAAGCCTCTGGTCGCGGTCGAAGGAACTCAGATAGTGTCAATGATCGGGACCGTGTATAATGATCGAATGGACGGAGTGGATCGGAAGGATCAGAACAAGGCAAGTCGCGGTCGTCATATGAGAGGAATTAGGTATGATCGGCATGATCGAGCAGCTTGGCCTCGAGGATCGAGTGAAATCTTTGGTTGATCAAACGAGATGTGCGGATGACCGAGAAAATCGGTTGCAATGATCGTGCGGTTTCATGGACGGATGGAATCAAGCGGGTGTGGGTATCGGGTGGTGAAGCCGGTAAGGTTGGTCGGAAGGTCGCCGATATGGGTCGCCGGAAAAGTGACTCGGCGGCTGGAGGTCAGGTGGTCGACCGGTCGAGTGCTGCACGGACGGTCAGGCATGGTCTGCGATACAGTCGGGCTGTGCCTGGACGTGCTGCGGTACGTACGTGGGCGATGGGCAGTACGTACGCGGGCGACAGACAATGCGGGTCATACACGGGTGATGAGCTGGTGCACGCGGTACATACGTGGGCACGCGTGGTACAATCGCGGTACGTCCATCAGCGTACCATGAAACGTAAGGATGGTCGCCCATGGACCAATTTTTTTCAAAATTTGAATTTTGCTTTTCCTTTTGTGTCCATTCCTTTTGCCTTTGTTCCACCTTCTTCCTGGCACAAAAATAAACATAATCAGCCATTAAAATCAGGTCAAGAAACACCAATAACACATTTTCAAATCCCCATTAAAGATCTAAGTAAAATTGCTAAAAAACTTCAAGAACATTCAAAAATCCGGAACTTTTTGAAATTTTCTTTTCTACTCAAACCAAACTAACAAGAATAACCTAAGGAAACCGAAACAAAGAGTTAGACTAAAAAAACCCGAATGAAACACAAAAACACTTGAAAACTAAACAAAACCGATTTCTTTTTAGACTTTTCTTATAATGGTTGAAACTTTAAACACAAAAGCGACTTGAAAACTAAAAGTAATAGATCTAAGAACATGAAAACATGAAAACTGAATAAAAAAATCAAAAGAGAACCGATTGAAACAATAACACAAAAATCAGCCAAAAGCTAATAGAAACGATTTTTATGAGCTTTTCTTTCTTAAAGAAAAAAACTTTCAACACATTAGCTTCTAAATAACACCCTAAACACAGATCTAACACAAGAACGAGCATAAAGAGAAGCTAAACAAACGAAACATCAAGAACAAGTAAAATGCAAAACTTTTAACTAAGAGAAAGGTAAGAAAGAAATTCCTTTTCTTTTGGATCTCCTCAAGGTTTCTTGGCCGCTCTGATACCACATGAAGTATTCCTCCCAAGGAACGAACCAAGCAATAGCAAGGAGATTTGGAGATGAGTGTGAAAGTTGATCTTTAAGCCATGGAGGTGAAATATGGTGAAAAAGGGGAAGCTTTATGGTTTGTTGGTGAAGATGGCGATATGGAGTTGATGATATGAAGCTTGTTGAAGAAGATGGCGGCTGTGAGTTGAGGGCGAATTCGTGAATGAACAAAGGTGGAAACTTTGCTTGAGGAAGGATGGAGGAAATATGGATCCGTGAGCTTGCTTGAAGAGGTGATGAAGATGAGCTTGAGGGTGTGAGATATTGAGGATGGAATGATGAAGGTGATGACGTGAAGAGATGGAGATGAGGAAGATGAGATGGTGTGGACGAGCTCTTGATGGAGTGGTGAAGATGAAGCTTGAAACCGTGAGTAAAATGGAGAAGTGAAGATGGTTTGCAATGAGATGAGCGATGGACGAAAATGGTGGAATGAGAAGGACCACAAAAGGTGTGAGGGGCCTCTTGTTATACCTTGATAAGCCTAAAATATGAAACACTTAGGGTTTTGAGAAATAGTACACATTCTCAAAGAGAGATTCCATGGATAAAAGATTCCCTTTTTGATTTAAAAATGAAAGCAAAAAGTGGCAAGTTTGCTTACACATGACTTATGTAGTAAAGGGAAGCAAGGGAAGCTAAAACCCTAAATCTTACAGAACTTAAAAGGAAGCAAAACGCCAAGCTTTAAGAGATAGAACCTAGGGCGCTTTTCCAACGGTCATGAGCATTTGAAAAGGGGTTGGTGTGGTCTTAAGAGAGACATTTTGTGCAATGAGCCTCATTAAACCTTTGTGAGTAAACCACTTGGGAAATACCTCATCAAAGTAAGAGTACCCCAAGGCCTCAAGATCCGACTTAGACACTTGAAGATGAGATGAGGAAATAGCATGGGATCGACTCTCCCTCCTTCTTCAAGTGATGGTGAGGATCCATGGATTGAGTTTCAAGGCTATGATGACTTGAATGATCTTCATTAAGCTCCATGTTATGCAAATGATCTTCAAGACTCTCCACGATATGATTCAAAGGCGGCTCAAATCCATGTGCAAGCTTCGGGTCAAGCTTGTCCAAAATGTCTCCTCTAGCTCCAAGCTAGAGGCTAGTCATGCATGCATCACTAAGTAACATAGCCATTGTTCTATTCACAACTTCGGTTTGACCATTAGTTTGAGGATGACATGTAGTAGAGAATAATAACTTGGTGCCTAGCCTATTCCATAAAAGTCTCAAAAAGTGACTCAAGAACTTAATATCTCTATCCGAAACAACAGTTNTGCCTAGCCTATTCCATAAAAGTCTCAAAAAGTGACTCAAGAACTTAATATCTCTATCTGAAACAATAGTTTTAGGCATACCATGCAATCTAACCACTTCTCTAAAGAACAAGCTAGCAATATGATATGCATCATCTGTTTCGTGAGAAGGTATAAAGTGTGCCATCATAGAGAACATATCAACAACCACAAATATGGAATCTCTACCATTCTTAGTCCTAGGTAAACCAAACACATAGTCCATAGATACATCATGCCCAGGATGACAAGCAATAGGTAGAGGGGTATACAAACCGAGAGGTTGAGATTTAGCCTTAACATGTTTCCATTTGATGCATTGTAAGCAAATCATCTCCACGTACTTCTTCATATGTGGCCAAAAGAAATGGTCAGGAGCTACAAATGTATAGGGATTTTTATCGGCCAAGACTACTGACTCGTCCAATTAGACAGGAACACCTGGAAGCATTGCACTGATCGACATACCGGTCATGCCTCATGACCGGTCCAAATGGACAGCGGCTTCGCCAAGACCATACCGGTCACTATACCGGTCAATCCCTGGCCAATCTCCAACCCAGAACACCCGACAAATCAAGTGCATAGGTCAAGGTACCAGTCATTCTGACCGGTACCGACCCCACGTTTTCAGTTTTTAATTATTTTTCATCATGTTTTCTGGGCTTACTATATAAGGGAACCGAATACCAAAACCATAAGGAGACTAATTACGTTTTTACTTAAGTTTTAGAGCCGTTTTCTCTGAGTTTTACAGTTTTATTCTAAGATTTCTTGCTTTGATTCAATTTGTATTTTGGTTTTACATTCATTTATTTTGGTTACTTGATCTTATCTAATCTTAATCTTAATACTCCTCACAAATCATGTCTAGAAACTCATAAGTGTTCTAGATATGGGTTGTGAGTAGTTAAATATAACTTATGGATTAGGGTTAAGAACGAGTCTCTTTGATTGCTAGCATGGTTTAGGACTATTAAATCTAATGTCTTCTTCATGTCATGATCTTAATGCTAGAATAAGAGTAGCTAACCTAGACTAGATCTAAGGAATTTCATCGCCCGAGAGGTGTTTGATGAAATTCCTGAACTATGAAATTTGTTATCTGCTAAGTCTATTCAAGAGATTGTTTTAGGATGGTAGATTATTGCATGGAATTGAAATCATTGCTTTCTAATTGTGTCTTCTTTCAAGAGATTGTTTAGATTTCACGATTAGGAAAGGGGTATCACCACGAGAGTGGNGAAATTCCTGAACTATGAAATTTGTTATCTGCTAAGTCTATTCAAGAGATTGTTTTAGGATGGTAGATTATTGCATGGAATTGAAATCATTGCTTTCTAATTGTGTCTTCTTTCAAAAGATTGTTTAGATTTCACGATTAGGAAAGGGGTATCACCACGAGAGTGGGTTAATTTACATTAGAAACTCCTAGACATAAGACTAGCTTAATTGTGTGAATTGAACTATCTGCTAGTATGAAAAGAACCACCCATTTCATTTACCTTGATCCATGAGTTATCATTTTATTTATGAATTTTAATTACATTGCTTTTATTACTAGAATCATTTAGTGATAGAAACCCTCCTATCGTTCGAATTTAGACTTAGTAAATATGCTTGTAGAACTAGTGTGTTATTTTCTCCTAAGTTGGTTCGACAACCTTGATCACTGATATATGTGATTTTTAACGTCTTTTTGTCCGTCTTTTGTCATCATTTTAGCTTTAATTAGGTTGCATTAGAGTCCTTTAGGCTAGCATATGTACATGTTTTGCATCTCAGGTGATCAATAAGGACTTATGCATCATTTGGGAGCTTGAAAGGATCAAAGAACCATGTATTATCACCTTTCAGCACCCATGATCGGTCTGAAGCAATCTGGATCGATCATGGCCTGATCAGTGCTCAGCATCGGTGAGAAGAGGGCTCAACATCGGTCATGGAGGCATCAAAGAGGAGGATCGGTCCCTGACCAAGGTAGGATCAGTCACCCCTTGACCGATCCACACCGAGCCAGATCGGAAAAAACCCTATAACCCCATTTTTGTACTCGTTTTTACCCTTTGTGCCTCCAATACAAATACTCTTTTATCTCCAAAACCCTAGAGAGCGTTCTTTTGGTTCCATTTGGTGCCTCCTTTATCTCTCTCTCAATTGTTCTTAGCTATTTGAACTTTGTGTTTTATCCATGGATTGTGAGTAGTCACCTTCTAGGTGGTTGATTGGGCAAGATTAGGGTGTTTAGATTCTATGTTATTGTGTTTAGGGCTTGGAATCACAAGCATCTTCATGCAATAAGATGCTCTTAAGGCTTGGTTGAATTTGGCCAGTTCAATCATGATCTGAAGAAGACTTCTAAGCTCGAGTGGTGCTAGGTAGTCTTTCGTTCATGTCTTTTGCAATCCTGAAATATTATTCTTAAATGAATAATTTTTTTAGGGTGGTTGAACTAGGAATCTTAATGCTTCTAGGTTGTGTCTCTAGCATGTCAACGCGAGAGCGCGCAATTGACTTTTGAATCATGTTTGAAATAGGATTAAGCTATAAAAAGTATTACTGTCTCTAGCAGCGTCCTGAGATGGCTCGACATTCCATTTCTCCCGTTAATCCCAGAATTAATCCACCTTATCAAAATCGAATATATCAAATTGGCGCCGTTGCCAACTCGGGATTGTTTTGCTAGCTGTAGTTCTTCTGTTTGTCCTAGGGACTAGGTATTTTTCCTTCTTTTTTCTTATTCTATTTTCTTTCTTGGTTTCAGGTGTGTGCAATTACGATCACACGGCTCATCATACCTTATTCCCCTGAATTTTGATATCCGAGCGATTGAGCTACAAAATCAAAGAGCCCGTCGCGAAACCAAACGACAATTAGATATTGAACGCTTAAACCTCGTCATGGACGAATTTCCGGAACCTCAGGCTTCCGCCAATCAGTAGGCACCAGCACCCGAACCCATTGTCCACCCTCCTCAGGATAATGTTCAAGTCCCACCACAACAACATGCTCAGATTCCACGAGTTCCGGTTCAGGAACCACTGCCCAATGTTCGACAAGTCCCCTATGTTGCTACAATTGGAGCCTTTGAAGCCCCAATCGCTAGTGGACAGTGTACAGGCATACTTCCGCCGCCTGTCAACTGCAACAACTTTACAATCAGTTCTGGACTTGTCCCGATGGTTAAAGAGAGCAAATCCAGTGGATTACCCGACCAATGCCCTCTAGATCATATCAATGTCTTCGATCAACTTTGCAGCATTGTGATCAATAATAGAGTCTCCGAGGACGCTTTTAAGCTTCGACTTTTCCCTTTCTCCATGGATGGCATTGCAC